>CABFWB010003369.1:25451-80897 GCA_902151455.1 Timema bartmani
CCCCCCAAAAAAAAGGCGTGTAATGTAAACAATTAACATTGCAAGAAATTATATTAAGAGCCTCTCTATTGCCAGATTAACCGGAAAATCAGATTTGAAATAAATCTCTAACCAGAAAAGTCTTGGAATGCTGTTTTATGCATTCTTTACTTGTCAACATCAAGACAATTTAGTATAACTTATTTTTTGTACTGTATTTTTTTAAATATGGTAAAACCGTTTAATCTGTTTCAGTTCCACTCTGTTTTCAAAGCAGAACACAGAAAGAAACGCCAAGACGCAACGTGTGGTTCAAACTGTATTACCTACCAAGTTATCCATGGGGTGAAACCGATTTGGAAGTGTGGAGCATCACATTCACACATTCACTCATGGTGAATAAGGTCGTAAGAATGAAATTGGAGGCTTGGCTATAGATAAAACAACACAATCTATATAAAAGGTAAATACTCAATATTTCCTTTAATATATAACCTAGGGAAGGTAAACAGTTAAATAACAATTTGCTCACTCAATTTACATCAATTAATATCAAACCACATATCATAACAAAGAGCAAAATTTTGGCTATATCTCTTTTCAGAGCTTATTTTAACGCATTTTAATTATTAAATGGTTTAAGAGCTAAACATATATCCCACAAATTAATTTATTTTAGTGACCCGCATCTCACTGACCCTTCGAAATGTTTGTAAATTACACTAGCTAAACTAACAACACAAATGGAAAGGGAAATGTTAAGAAACTGCATGTATCATTCACCCATATACAGTATAAAATGAAATTTATGTTTAAAAAAATCATTATTAAGTTTTAGGTCTTGATCCTTCAAGTCAGATCAAAGCAGGCCGGGCTCAAATATAACCGTCTAATAAAGTGGTAGACTACGTAATATGTATGTGTTATTGGTTCCAACCTCATTTCATTACCAGTTTAGTGGGTTCTTTATGGATTTTTAGTTCATAATGATATATATATATATATATATGATGTATTAATCTATCGGATAGAGATTATGACTATAATAGTATAAATGCACCAACATTGACTGGTAGTAATTGGGAGAACCACAATGATAAATCCCATGTGGGAAGCCACCCCAAATACATAAAGCCGAGATTCGAAACTGGACCTCTCTGTCAATCTTAGCCCAGTATTTTGAGGGCCTGACTTCTTAGAGTGTGTAATCTGATGGCGTTGGTCACATTTTTAAGAAGAATATTTTGGCGAGTAGAGTTTTTATGTGTTTAACATGGTTCTTAAGAAAGACAAATACCTATGTTTGGTCAACTCGTCCTGTCACTTCAAGGGAAATGAGTTCGTATAATGAATCAAGTTGTCTGCACAACACATTCATTATTATTGTGCATATAACCCGAACGGGTAGTAAGACGCGGTGCTAATAATAAACATTATTATTGGAGTCCTCTTTACACCCCACCTGTTCTGTCAAACCGAGATATTTAATGAGTGTTGATGAGCTAGAACATCCTTTCACATGTAAAACAATGAAGAGTATGAGAGTATACTAAAACGTTGATTCACCAATACATAATAACTCATTTTATTGAGGCAATACAAAATCCCAATAAATCCGATCTCTATGAGAGCATCTCTAATGGGAAATCTGTTGAACATTTGTGGGACTGTGCTGCCCCCACCCTCTTAAATGACGACGCAATCCAACATCTCCTCTTTGACATATTTTGGTAATGCGCTGTGTCTAAGTGCCACTCACCCCTAGTGGCAATATCAACTTGTATCATTCAAGGGAAGCGGTGGCAAGCCCAATATTGGATTTGTTCGTTGTGTCTGTTTGGGGGGGTGGTTTTAGGGACGGATGGATCGATAGAGAGATTGTATGTGACTATTTGCGTCAGTAGCAAAGTGGTTAAAAGATGTGGTCATATGATATGGTCGACCCCTTGCGGTCAGATCGGCTTTGCCACAATACAAAGTTGGTGTGGGATTCCTTCGGGCAAGTTGATAAACGAACCAACACGCAGTTAGAAAATGGGAAGAACATATATATTGGCTTTGATTACAAGATTACTAATGTTTGGAAGGACAATTTGGGAACTAATATTGACTTAGTTTACGCATCTTTCACCCTGTTCAAGCTACCCGTGACGTAAACCGATCAATCTAAGGAATCAGGGTGAGGAGAGTTTTTTCTGAAGCAACAAACCAGAATGCACCTAGAGAGACGATTGGGAAATATTTTTTTGGATTATACTATGGAAATCTGCGTCGATGAGTTGGAAGTGCCATTCATTTCACCAAACCTGACGGCATTAGAGTTCGGCCAGACTGGCAAGCGTGCTAGCGCGCAAGTGACTTGGTGGCCAGACTGGCGAGCGAGCGAGTGCATGATTAGCAGATAGCTCTCGATAGTTGTTGACGAGGGGGCTCTGAATATTGGCTCAGTGAACTGAGGTTAGTTGTGGTTTTCTCATCCTCTCTCCACGCTAATGCTGATTGTTATTTGTAAAGAAGTGTGCTAAACCTATCGATATTAATAAAAATGTCAAAATGAGAAGTTTTCCTAGCACTCAATGAACCAACATATAATAATATTTTATAGAGCCTGTCAACTAGACTGTACCGGGTCGAGCGCGCGCGCTTGAAAAATATAACCAGTTCTATCTCTCAAGCACACGCGCTCTGTCACTCGCTCCAGTCTGGTCACCTCTCATTACAACCAATGTGTTCTATTTTATATTTTAGTTGCTCACTCGCCCAGTTTGGCCGTCCCCTTATTGTTATTATTTAGACTTAGAGCATTATAACTTGCACTTTATTAATACAGCTCATGACTTGAAATATCATGGACACACTGTATATTACGTCCGTATCACAATAGACTGGTTTGCGATAACATGGGAGGTTGGAGCTTGAATCTAAACTGGGTCCAAGGGGATTTTTTTTTTCCATGTAAGATTTTTCACTGTGATTTTTCCATCCCCCTCCCCACATTTATAAACGTGTATATCCTTTGTAACTATTTAATTTATCTTTATTCCTTAAAATAAGAGATTACATTTTGGTGTTATGTATTATTTTTTTAAAAGAAGATATTATCCACATCTTAAAGAACACTCCAAACTCTACACTCACTTCCTGTAATTGGAGTTGATGCAGAAAGTGTTGACACATTTAAAAACACTATATCTTAACTATTTTAACTACTAAATGTTTCAAATTAAATTTAAATTAACAATAAAAGATTGACAATTTTCTACACACTCTTGAATTATTAACTTTTTCAAAACACTGTCCTTAAGATGACCACCATTATATGCCATACACTGTTGTGTGTACTTTTCAAATCTTGACATGACTTAGCGCAATGTTTTTTGTTGAATTTCTTTCGCTTCCCCCACAATTATTTAAATTCTTGAATTGTTCTTGGATGAGTCACATAAATATGACTCTTTAACATGCCCCAAAAGAAAAGGTCCGTGCCAGCCGCCTGGTTTGTGACGGAGTTGGGCGGACGATTGGATGGTAGACGGTACTCGGAGTAGGCCGATGTTCAGGCTGTGTGGGCCGTTGCTCCATCTTTTAGAACCACGTGTTGTTGCTATTCAGGGGTCAGACATTTCTAACATGTATGGAGGACCTTGTAAAATGTTTCCTGGGCACCTTGTTTCAAGATATTGGGACATCACCTAACAACCTCGTTCGCCAGACTTAACAGCTCTGGACGTGTGGGGCATGTCAACATGACGTAACGTAACGTGACGTAAACAATATAGGATGGAGGGGGATGCAAGAAAAAGCAGGTGTTTTTGCTGTTGTTATGGCAAAACCTTTTTTGTCCAAAATAAATAAAATATTGCTCCGGTACAAATATAGAATTTAATTTTTTTCACATGGTGACTCCAAAATGTATTGAATATGACTCAAGGGTGTTCTGAAACTTAATTAACGTTTTCTCTTCATTTAAAAAGTTTGTTAGATAATGTCACCATGCTCATGACAGATGTTCAACAACTGTTGATATCACTATGTGAAGAAAATTAAACTCTTTGTTTGTATATAAGCAATATTTTATTTATTTTAGCCAAAAAAAGGGTTTGCCATGAAAACTGCAAAAACACTCGCCATTTCTCACGTTCCCTTCCATCCTGCCTTAAAGAGTTGTGATGGAAGCTGAAGCAACAAAATACATTGCTTCAAGTCATATCGAAATTTGAGAATTGCATACAACAGTGTAAGGCATATAATGGTAGCCAGCTTAAGGATATTGTTTTTAAACAATTAATGACCCTAGGGTATGTAGATAATTTTCAATCTTCTTTTATTATTTCATGTCTAATTTGAAGCCTTTATTAGTTAAAATGTTAAATGTGTCAACACTTTCTGCCCCACCCTGTATAAGCTTATTGTTGGTTTAAAAATAGACCTATATTTCAAGAACAAATTATCAGTGGGTGCATCTGGAGATAGTCTAGGGTCTCATTGAAAATACAGTCATCCTCCATAGACCCTGAGCCACTGGATGGGTGTTTGGAATATTTGGTTTTTAGTACCACGTCTTACTACACGTTCGGGATGTACGCAGATGTAAGTTACCTACCACGCTAAAGTGATAAGGATGAGGAAGATTGAATTTAGAGGAAGTGTACCAGTGTTCTCGTGGAGGAAGATAGGCAAACCATTTATTAAAAACCATCCTCAGTACACCCGTTTGGGATTCAAACCCCTATCTCCCCATCATCAGCAGTTTTGGCTATTTCATGAGTTACACCTTATATCATGCAGCCACTGAAGCAGATATTGGGTGTGGAATTAATAAATAAATATTATATACATATAGATTTAAGAGCACTAATTCCGCCACCGGATTTAATATTAAAAATCAATAGTGTTATTTTATTTCTAGCGATCCTTTCACCATTTCACCACGTCACCTCTTAAACCTTAAATTAATATTAAGTAATCTACTGGTATCTTTGTTACTATTTGCAAATTATTTTAATATTGTTTTATTTGCTGTTACATCAAAAGAAAGAGCAAGATTTTGATTAATTTAGAATTCTGGAGGAGATAGGGGGGAATGTATGTTAAATGGTTTTATTATCTCTAATACTTACTGTACAGTGATCAGAATATTGTATATAAATATAAGCCTATGTAAACACTAACCTAAGGCTAGTTTTAATTCAGTGCTCGGCTCAACACAGTACTTGGAAACACAATTCAGGCAGTATATATATATGTATACAGGATGGGGAGGAACCAATTAAACGATCCATGCTGAGGAAAGTGATGGGCAACGTGCTGAGGTTTGCCTGACTTCCGGCGGAGCTCACGTGAGTGACATTATCTTAAAAAAGTGAAAACGTGTAGTATATAGTTTGCTTTTATTTAAATAGTGAACATTTACTTTTCAATTAAGGTGTTAATTGTCATGTTACTAATAGTCTAATTGTTTCGGCCCCATCCTGTATATGCGTGTCTTGGATAAATCACTTGTAGCCCAGTTTGTGGAGAGATTAGCCAGTGCTAATGTACTGTTGTCCAGTGTGACGCCCAAATGTACTGATCGTACATCCTTTCTGTGGTAGTTATTTCCATGTTCCGATGAGATGAGTTAAATGGTGATAGTGAGTATGAGGGTGTGGAACCACTAGAAACTCTTAAATCTGACTTAAGCCTAACTAACCAAACCCCAATGACTTCTGGGAAAATTACACATGAATGATACCAGCTGGGAGTCTAATTCAGGACCTCTAAGTTCGTAGCCAGGTGCACTAACCACTATACCACGTTGTTGGTTAATTTAGGTGATATAACACATGTTAAACCAAATAATAAATGGTACAAGGAAGGGTTAAGATTTATTTTTTTTGTAGTTAGCATAAAATACATATTACTATACTATGATTGTTTCATGGGTTTGATGGGAATCAAAAGTGACAGTTGCATATCACATGACTTGAAATATAAATATACTAAAACTGTTTTATTAGCTTTTGTATCTGTCAAAAAGGTCATATTTATTTAAATATGACTGTAAGTACTAAAACAAACGGCAAAAGTTGAAAAATAGAATTCACATGCATAAATGCAGTTGTTCTCAAGACTTTAGTAGAACACTCATTGGCCAGATATCAATGGACATACATTCCCATCTTAGGTAGGCCTATGTAGAGCAGAGCTTATCGGTCAAGTGGGGAATGACGTGGAAAGAAAATATCACAAGTACATATTTAACAAGCTCTACTTACCCTGGTAACACTTCATGACACGTCATCGCTAATTAGCTAAGCCAACTGTTCAGTTTGAGCACAAATTTGAACATCAACAACATTCACCTAAGTAACGTATTTTGATTATTTATGAATAAATAGTCATGATTACTAATTCTTTACTAATTATATAATGTAGGTATAATATGAATATGTTTATAATAATATTATAATACTAATATTAATAGTGGGGCTACTTTTAATTACTCTTTATTAATGCTTTCTTTTCAAAAATACGCAAATGTCTATATTTAATTTGTTCTCAAAACCAACATCAGAGCTCATATTGTCCCCGATTCAAGTTTAAAAGAGCATAAGACACAAATTAACTCGATTTCTTTAAGCTTTGTTTCTCTTCCTCTTTTAATTGTGTTCTTCCCATTCATGGTCAATTGTTTCTCCTCTCTCCCCTCCTTCTCCTCCCCCCTCCATCAAAGATACGAAGCCGAGACCTCCCACCTAACAAACACCCCAAAACCCACGACGAAGAACACAAAAGTGCCGCCTCTTGCCAACAAAACAAAGCTCCATAACAACAGTTTGACGTATTATACGGCCTAAAGAGAAGTTATGAATCTTTTATGTTCACTTAAGGGTATGGGTTATTTCTAAATCTCCTCAATCCCCCCTTTCCTGAAAAGGAGAAAATAAAACAGACACTGAATCTGACAAAGTTGGGTGGTAGCCTACATATACGAGGCATGAGCAGGAAAAGGTTTCACTTTCTCTTTCTTTTTTTTAAATGAAAAACAAGAGTTAGTTTATTCAACCAACCGATAGCTTCGTTTCACCAAACCCGGCCCACCTCCGTGTGTACAGAGTAAAGTAGGCGTTCCCTAATTCCAAACTATTTGCTCGATTAGACTGTTTTGTTCACCCCTCCTTTTCTTCTGCATTTTATTTTTCATTCACTGGAGATCGTGTTTATGTATAGAGGGAAGGCTGTGGACTATAACATACGAGTATATCATCGATGAGGTTGGTTTGGTGATTTGGCATACACCAGAGGGGTAGATAAAGAAGAAATTATAGCTCACCTAAATTCCCTCGCAATCTCAATCTATTAGCTGGTTTTTAAAAAAAAAGCTATTTCCACCTACCTACGTTTGTTCTGGTTTGTCTTGTTTTTGAATATATGGCTTTAATTTTGTGAAAAGGTTTGTAAATTCACATATTATATTAAAAGTAGACCTCTAACTATATGTGGAATATTTTTGATTGAAAACATCTAAGTCACTATCCTTAGAAATAACCAAGCCTTTTATGACACATTCGCCATTAATAAGTACAGTTACTCTCAGAATTCGCTCTACAGATGTATATTACCGTGCATAGATCTCAAATGTATGCATATATGCTCGTTCGTTTACTGTATTGGCAGCGCAGGCTTGGAACAAATGAGATAACTAGACTCGCCACCTGACATCCATCCGCTCACACATAATATATTGTCAAATAAGCTAAAATGAGTTTGAGTTCTTGAAACTGCTTGAGCTGTGGATGAGCGTGCAAATGGTTTTCTATTTATTTGAATTTTCCTTTCAAGTCTATCTTTTATTATTATTACTATTAAATATGTTCGTATTCCAATAAATTTAATATTATTATTATTATTATTATTATTATTATTATTATTATTATTATTATTAGCACCGCGTCTTACTACCCGTTCGGGTTGTACGTACTTACGCTAATGTGTAATGGTAGGGTGATTGCGAGATGAAATGGAGGACCTACAGTTTAACGTGGAATCCGAACCACGGTGGAGGCCTGGCATTCCTCACATTCACAAGTTGTGAAATTTAATATTGTATGTTATGTTTAAACTCTGGCTAAGTGGAAGAGAAGCCTTAACTTAGCCAGATAAATAACGACTATTATTAGTCTATTATTATTGTATTTACGGAAAGCCTATCGCCCATTATATGACACAGGCATAGGCCTTTATCTAAATATGGTGTCTATGTCATTTAATGAAGGCTCCCTAGTCGTTTGATAAACTACTTTACACTTTGTAAGTCTATATGTACTAATTATGCAAATGGTTATAGGGATTATAAAGGTTATAGTTAGAGGAAGTGTACCCGCATTTGAGTGGAGGAACCGGGGGAAACTATTTTGGGAAAAAACTTAGTAGGCCTACACCCGAACGAGATTCAAACCTCGGTCTCCCTGTCGTCGGGAGTCTATTCTACTGCGATAGTAGTGCGTTATACCGCGCGGTCACAAAAGCTGGCTATATTACTTTTATTTTTATTTTACCATGTCCTACTACCCATCCGGGCTATCCTGATTTAATTACCATGGGGTAGGAATGAGGAAGGTGTAAATTGAGGGTATTTACTCGAATTTGAGAAGGAAACCATTTATAGTAAGTTTACACCCGGCCAGTCAAACCCCAACCTCTTTGACATTGGTCACCAAACCAGATAATCTTGACGTTCAATTCACGTGGTCACCAAAACGGGTTTCTATTGCTATTGTTACCATAGGGATAAATCCTTCTTTAAGAGCTTATGCCACCAATAAACAATTTCGAATCAAAATATGGAAGCGGTGAGGTAATAAGACTATAGTTTGATACTTTATCTCAGTAAGTAACGTGTCTGCTTACTGAGCTAAAGGTCCTGGGCTCTATTTCTGGCATGACCGAAAAATGTATCATTGGGTTAACCCTTTCATAATGATGAATTAACGGTCAGGGGCTGGGTGTTGTGTTTTCTTTCTAGGAATAAGTTAGTTTATATGTCGTGTGCTGATAGGCCTATAATCAGTCGGTTCAGAAGGTGCACGTTAAATACCTCAAATAATGAAGAAGACACAATGAAATAAGAGTATACACCAATTTTCATAGAAAGGTAATTTTCGAAAGAAAAAAAACATTTTGATGAGGCCAAAATTAATAATATTCTAATATGATATATGTATTTTTTATGTTTTAATAAAATACAATATATCAAAAGTGACAGCTGCAGGTAAAATAACTTAACGCTTCTTTAGCTTAAATAAAATTGGACTGTAGAAAATGTAATGAAATAGATTTTTATTTTACAATAATCTAAATAAAAAAATCCCACCCTTAACATATTCCAAATTAAGTAATGGTTTCAAAATATAAAACTAAATGTATCCAGATGTGCTAGGAAATCTCCTCACACAATAGGATAATCAATTTTTTTATGATGACTCTATGACGTCAGCTCGTATTGTCCATTGTTTAAAACGTCCCCACACACCTATTGCAAACACTTGTAAAATATAACCACTTCAAAAACATTCTCTTTCACTCTCCCTCCTTTTTGGAACAAATATAATATGGTGCAACTTATATACAGAGAGAAGCGTCAAGAATGAGTTCTTTCAAACTATATACTCAAATAGTCAGTCGTTCCATAACCTTACAGAGGAAAGTTCCGCGTCTCGTTAACCTACAATTTTCTCTCGTCAAACAACCTTACAGCGGAACGGTCCACGACGCGTTAAGCTGCCGTGTCATATATGTAATTAGAATTATTATGAATAAATCGGATTTAAATTAATAAAAATTAATTTCAACAAAGTAACGTATTTTATATGTATAAATAATATCAATACCAAAACCATTTAATCATCCTTTAATCATGGCTTTACAACAAAGACATCCAGAGAAGGACTCCCCAAAGAGCACAAAACATCACTCTTAACAAACTAATATATATATTTATATAGGCCACTAGTAAATATTCATATACAATTATATTTATATAGCCTATTAACCATAGCTACGCAGATTATTAAGTTTTTTTTAGGTATTAGTACTCTTTACAAGACATTAATAGGATAATCAAGTCTGGTAGATTACGGTGGGCAGGACATGCAGCGCGAAATGGAGAATCTAGAACCATGTTAAGGGTACTGACTGGTAAACCCAACAGGAAGAGACCATTGGGAAGACCTAGACGCAGATGAGAGGATAACATTAGAATGGATCTTAAAGAGTTAAGGTGTAATGAGGTGGACTGGATAGAACTAGCTCAAGATAGGGAAAGATGGCGTATTTTTGTAAGTGCGGAAATGAACTTTAGACCCAATTCAGTATTCGAATGATCTAAGGGTTCCTTCTCATATTATACTGGCCGGCTGATGACGGGTAAAACGGGGTTTGAATCCTGGTCGGGTCTCCTGTGGGTGGTTTTTCATAAATGGTTTCCAACTATCCTTCCACGTGAATGCGTGTAGATTACCTCTAAAATGCCGTGGTGGTAAAAAAAAGAAGAAATTTCGAGTTTCTAATGCTATAAATTAATTAAAAATAATTTCAACAGCTTTTGAATATCTTTCATGGGTATTACCTAATTTTACCAAGCCTTATTTTTCTTCATTTAAAAATTTCCAGTAAAATTCCGCAATGCTCATGAACCAGAGCCAGGTGAAACACTGCAACTAGGCTGGAAATAATTACGTGGAAGAAGGAAGCGATTGCTTCTGAAGAAGTTATTTGTAAATCAATGTTCATGTTTAGCGAGAAACAAGAGTTTTTTTTGTTTTTTTTTGTTTTTTTCTAAAGGTTTTTCATCACAAAACACATTATATATTTTAGTTTCAATTTATCAAGGAATCAATATTGATCTGTTTCTGTGCATTATTTATGGGTATTTGTTTATATTTTGTAGTCATTTTTCAAGTTAGAAGTCATATTTTACCTTTTTTTTAAATGTCGTATTAGTAATTTTTTGACAATATTTAGGTAATCATATTAGAGGCCATCCAAGATAAATATTCACGAACTGTTGAGAAAGGAACGTGTAGGAAGGTTAGACTAATGAATAAGCTATTTACTAGTTGTTGTTTTTTTTTTTGCTATAAAACTTCCAAAATATGGATCTTAACTCGCGTTCCCTTAGGCTTAGCGAGGCATCTATTCAGAAATATTTAATAAATCTACTTTTCTGAATGATGTATCCTTTATATTTTGTGTCCTATAGCTGCATAGCTGTAGATCAAAGTTTGAACACCTACTTCGGTGAGTACATGGTGTAAGGCATTAGGCCTACTCACATTGACTAAACTTCCTATGACAGGGAGATCAATGTTCGAATCTTGGTCTGGTGTACTGAGGGTGGTTTTACTTAAATGTTTTTCTACTTTCTCTCCACGCAAATGTGGGTACACTTCCTCTAAATATAACCTTCCTCATCCTTAAAACCACTAACGTGGTTATAAAATCAGCGTATAACCCGAAAGGGTAGTAATACTCGGTGCTAAAAAAATTTGACATACTGCTTAGGTAAGTAAGTATAAGATTGAAATAGGCCTACGCTTTGTTCTTACTAGCCTAGATTTGTGTACAAATCAAGAATTCTTCAAATTACTCATGAAAAATTAGAGATTATTATTATTATCACCGCGTCTTATTACCCGTTCGGGTTATACACACTTACGCTAATGTGTAATGGTAGGGTGATTGTGAGATGAAATGGAGGACCTACAGTTTAACGTGGGATCCGAACCACGGTGGAGGTCTAGCATTCCACACATTCACAAGTTGTGGTTTATACACGTCTTGTGAGAGGTGAAGGAAGGGTTTGGCAATCAGATAAATCTGTGCCGGGACCGAGGATTGAACCCCGGACCACCAGCACAGAGGTCCGAAACCTTACCCCTAGACCACCAGGTCACCGAGAGTTAATAAAAACAAGAAACCTGCTTCGGTGGCCGCACGGTTTCTCTCGCAATAAACTAGCCTGCCGATAATGGGGAGATCCTGGTTCAATCCTGGTCGGGTGTACTGAGGGTTGTTTTCCCTAAATGATTTACCACTTCATCGCTCCACGAAAATGTAGGTATTCTTCCTCTAATTTCAAGCTTCCTCCTCCCATACCCATTAGATTAGTTATTACACAACCGTATAACCTGAATAGGTGGTAAGGCAATGTCCTAAAAAAACAATAAAATAGGAAATTTATAAATCTTGGGGGTTACTTCTAAGGGTTGTTCATGTATATTACATATGGGGTCACGTAACAGAATGTGGGGGTTGCGAAAAAGTTGGTCACATTAAAAGGTTTATGATCGTGCAACGACTAAAAATTAGTTCAAAATCAAAAGCGTAGTGAATCCGAGCTATTTCTGCCATCGCTGGCCCATGTTACATCGCACTTCACCGCAACCTTGGCTCTGAACACACAACAAATTGTAACATTTTTATGTCAAAAGATAAAATTGAAAGTTTTACCAAAATAGTTAACATTTGGAAGAATAAGGTGGAAATGGTTCTTTAGAAATGTTTTCAACTATAGATGATTTTATAATTGAAAATACCCTTCCCAAAGATTTAATTTTAAGAATTAAAATTGATCATCTGAAGTGCCTGGAGATACAGTTTCAGAAATACTTCCCCTCAAAATTTGATTCTAAGAAACTAAGTTGGGTTCATAAACCAAACTCAATTGAAGTCTAAAACGTCAGTCATCTGCCATTAAAAGTTCAAGAAGAATTTGCCGAGCTATCAAGCGACACAGATATAAAACTTGAGTTTCCTGAAAAATTATTAAATTAATCTTGGCTTAGGATTAGGACAGATTTTCCAACAATTTCTGAAATGGCCCTAAACATACTCATGCCATTTTGTACTACTTTTTTTTTTTTTTTTTAAGGCNTTTTTTTTTATCGAAGCGATGTTCTCACTATTGACAATTATAAAATAAAAATATCGATCAATTCTGAAAAACGTTAAAGATGCTCCACCTCCTGCAGTATCAAATATTCAGCCAAGATTTAATTCTTTATGTAAAAATAAACAAGCACAGCCATATCATTAGAATACAAATTTGCTTTCTTCTTTAATAAATGATAAAATAATATGTGTACCAAAGAATTATTTTAAATTAAATTTCCTTATTATTTATTTTCAGTAAATGTTTGATTTGTATACCTATATACCCAGTGTAGCGTAAACATTTCTCGGCCGAAAAGGAGTCGCAAGTGAAAAAGCTTAAGAAGCCCTGCTTTAAATACCTCAAAAAAATAAATAAATAAAATTAAACCTATATAATAATATCAACAGTTTATACAAATGTTATCAATGTTGACCACAAATAAAGGGTGCGTATTTTGAAGCTTTCAGTCCATCAGATAATGCAGATAATGTAGATGCAATGGGGGGTGTTTTAGAGTTCTAAGTGATCTTAGACAGCTGATGGCTATAATGTGTAATATAAATATAGTGAAATATCATCAAGGTTGGCTACTTTACAGTATACAGTAATGTAAATATTTCCTGAAAGGTTCTTAAGTATGATTTATGCGTCTAGTCTTGTCCGATTTGAAAAACAAAACTCCTACTTATTTTATAACACGTATTCAATATGCTATGAATATGTGTATCACCATATAAAATATTATAATAATAAAGATATTAATAGAAGTAGATGTGGAAGGGAGAAATTCAAGAGGGAGAGCATGAAACAGATAGTGAACGATGTTGGCAGAAGAACATATAGTATAAAGATATAAAAGAAATTTTCCCAGGCTAGACAAAAGTAGAAAGCTGCAGCAAACCAATCACAAGATTGACTATCTAATAATAAGGATTCATTACGTGATAAGGTTTTTAAGATATTTTCCTTGATATAAATTTATAAATATACAAAAACAATTAAAGCTTTCAAAACAGTGCTTAATATTGACAAATACATTATATTCATTGTATGAAGCTCTCATCTCTGCTTCATAGGTGCGGGTAATCTAAATGTGTTATTAGAGACTGTAATAGGCCCTAGTAAAAGAGAGTAGGCCTATTTATGTCCAATCAAAACGAAATGTGTCATTCTTTTTCAAGAAATTCAAAAAATAATAAAGAAACTCCTCCTTCCTTTTAGCTTTGGTTATTAGAATTTATTGAAAAAAAAGGAGATACTCAGGGGAAAAGATGAATCGTTCTAGAGCAAACCGATCTTGTATGTTTCACTGATATTACTCAAACCAGCACAAGCTTGCTTCACCTTTTTTATGTTGTAAACAAATGATAGCGTTTGGTGTTTTTAGTCGACTAAGTCATGTATATACGTTACAAGAGATTTAAGAGCTGGAGAGGAAACCAGTACTAAGAGACCCGCCCTAAAATGCAAACTGAATAATAATTAATGGTTAAAATAAACGTATAAAATATAAGCAACATAAATAATAGTTTATTTTAAATAAAAGAGTTTATTATAACTTACGTTATTTTAATAAATTCAACATATTTAATTTATATATAAAACACATAATGTGAGATGATATTTTGTCTAAGTCTTTTTTTCATTATTTCAAACAAAAAATACAAAATGTTGCAGAGTCTCTATACGTTTTATTCCTCATAGATATTATACTAATAGATATAGCTCACCTACTTTGAAAAAAATACGTTAATATGTAATTTATAATGAATTTCCCCCACTGTTTCTCAGTGCAACAAATATGTAATAGCTATGCTAAGGGTTTAGAGGTTATAAAGGTTAAATTTAGAAGAAACGCACCCGCATTTGTGTGGAGGGGAAGTGGGAAATTGTTTAGAAATAACCACATGAATACGTAGCACACTTGACTCAGAATTGAGCCTCAAATCTTCCCATAGTCGGTAGTCAGGTTTAATGCGCAAGTGACGCCTTAAATCATTCAACTTCTAAAGAGGAAATTATTTTATTAAATTTAGCAACCATCCTTTTCTTCTGTAGCTAGTATTAAGAGCCTTAAAACAATAACGTCCTTAAACATCAGAATGGTGGCTATAATAGTCTTAGGCCTACTAATTATACCAGGTGATCTTTTAAAAACTTTCCACCAAAATATCTCGAAAACAATGCATTGCAGGAAAAAATGATCTGAGGAGGAATTAAGGTCGGAAGGCTGGTATGACTTTGGGTGGCGTTGCTAAGGTGGCGTTAATGTCCCTTTGATTTCTACCGTCGTGACACTATCACATAGGACCATATCAGTACGGCAGTTCAACCCCAGACAGTGAACAAACTAGAGTGAGGATAAGGGTAGACATATATGCATAGTAAGTAAAGAGAAGATTTAAGTTTATTAAAGACAATTAGTATAAGATTTACATAATGGTATTTATATTTCATTAATAGTAGTATAGCTAACACTAGATTATGATAAAACTAGAATAATAAAGGCCGTAGGCTATTTCAAGTTTTATACAAAGATCACAAGTATGAACTAATATCATGTCGATTGACCAACAGTGGTTGAACAGGGTCGAACAGCGCTCCTGATCACTTCATCAAAACAGCGCTTCCTATTATTTACGCCGCTGTAACTCCCCAAAGAGCAAGTTAACTCTACGTCCCATATGACAACAACAGACCTACTGGTCTACTAAAACAATAATAAGCCAATAATAGAGGCTCAGCTAGCTAAGACCATATTAGTCTAGTAATAGATCTGAGTTTGCCCCCCTTAATATGCCTAAATACATTTTTGATACACACGACCTAGAATTTTAAAATAATCAGATTAACTCTAACTGAACTTTGAAAAGTTATTATCTCAAGTTAATAGTCCAGAAATATTACATAGAGAAATTTACTTTTGAATGAAGAATGAGCAGACAATGCTCAGCTAGGTTGAAAACTAGCACGCAGATGTCCCGACTTATACCAGTTAGACACACGCAATAGAATAGTAAATAAAGAGCTCTAATACCAATTAGGAATACTCTAGGTAGTCGTAACGACAAGTATTTACACTAACAAGTAAATAAACATGTAAGTAAAGTATTCATAGTGACAGATGCCACATACCGCACCAGCGTTTTAAGGACGCCGCGAACTCACAACAAAATAACAAAAACCTCGGTCCACTCCAGGCACCTACTGCTAGCCACAAGTTTCCTTTCGAGTTTGGTCAAACCTGTGGTCCTGACAAAAACGAGGACTAGGAAACACCGACCTAATCAGGTCTCTAAGCCTAGACAAATAAACCCATGAATTTAAGTCAGGTCACTCCTAGCCTACCCTAATTAACTAAGCCATGAAAGCCATTTAGAATTACAAAGAGTCGTTAGGTGACTTACAACAGGCCAGAGACTTCATTGCTTTCTTAGTTGCCTCATTACAAAGCATGGCGGGCTAGCCCCGTATATTGGTTGTGGCGGGATGCTATCCGCGCCACCGGTTCGAGCAGACAGTCCGTTCTTCCATCTCACAGGATTGTTGTGTTGGATGACCCTCCAGCAGCTACCGTGTAGCCTGTAGAGAATACAAGTGCAAGATGTATAAGTAAACGAAGTTGTGATGTTATGATATTTACAGCTAGGCTCCCCTAATTCATAAGCATCTAATTTAGCCAACGATAAGGGAAATTATTAGGGGGGGGGGTTACGACGGCAAATAGAAAGCAACAGTCATCATATATAGCGCTCCATTTGTGACAAGCGGCTATTGCGCAGAAACGTTGATCAGTTATTTTATTTATGTGAGCTGTTGATGGGGTTCGTCTTTTGTTTCTAACATTGGCAAATCAAACAAAGTAGCATGTGATTTGGTATCGGACGATCCTGAAGCAGCTAACCAGTGCGACTCACGGACAGGTGAGTCAACAGTGGTAGATTTACTGGTGTGTGATGGCTAGATGGCACAAGCCCGTCACAGATTTTTAAAATAAGACTCCATATTTTTTATTATATATTCTTGTAGATCACACTGTGCCATTTTCAAAATGATGGTTAAGCTTTTTAAAGTAAAAGCTATTATGAGAAATGACTACTCTTTTGCATCAACAGTGAGCCTGCCACACTAGACATTGTGACTATACACAATATATGGTAGGAATGTTGGTAAGTGACATCTATCTAAAGTTACCAAATCTACTTTCATGTATCCATTTGCCAAACCATATGACCTGCAAGACCATGTGAGTTGCCAAGTTATAATTATTTAAACTGTTTAAAGGTCTGAAATGTAAGGTTAAAATTGTATCACACACTTTAATGTTAAATTCTTACTATGCAGTTGGTGGTTTTACCAACTCTAACTTTAAAATGCAGAAAATTGCAGAACCCACTATTTCGTCTGTGTAGGTAGGAATGGTTGAATTTGAAGTGTCCAAATTTAGAGCAATACACAAGTTTTATAATTCAAAATCAACATTCTTATACATTTTGAAAATAAATCAGAACAGTTTAAAATCCCTAATATATAATAAATGTGAAAGAACACAAATTAACATTGCGAATAAAATAACAGAATCATCTCTTACTTAAAACAAATAAAATTAACGCTGTGAAGACATAAATTACCGAATTACATCTAAGTAATCTCATGCTCCAAGTCCATTAATCTGCTTAAAATCTGACTCCTCTTCCTCTTATTGATGAACAACATGAATGCCTTCTTGGTTGTTGAAAGCTTCCAAGAAGAAATTAAACTTGTCATTCGCTGCCCAATATTCTCCGTGGTGAAGCTCCAAAGGTCTTTTTAACAGCTTTAATTTTAGCTTATTTGAGGATGAAACCCCTTGCGACAGAATTGGTACCGTACCATTTCTTGAAGATTACCTCTCTTGTTGAGACTTTATGGTCCACACATCTCAAAATTATAGAAGGGCTCACCTTGGATTAGACACACCTTCTTCGTTTTGATTTTCGTGATTATAAATGTCTTCAATTTTAGAAATTGAAAGTGTTACGTCCCCGGATTTTTCCTAATGTCATCTGCATATTCCTTCCAATCGCAAACTGGACACCCACCTGCCTCAAAACGTACCACCATTACAAACTTCTGAATTTGCTCTTAGAAGACCAATGGGTTATCTATTATTCTGAATCTTTGAAACTGTCTTTCTAAACTGCCGTAAACTCTTTTGAGAGGATTAAAAGAATTTCCAAGAATTGGAAATCTTATTTCGATGTTTTCAATGTTGGCTGGAGCTTCGTGCAGAAACCAGTGAGGTACCATTCCCACCATGGTCTTAATTCGGTCTTTTCCTCCACTGCCATTCAAAAATAACCGCACTTTTGTTATGCCCTCCAGGTTTGTGTGGGTTAGCTTAGGGTGAACTGCGTTTGGTTTGATCCATTGGCATATTGCTTTTCAACCTAACGTATGAAAACACGTTTTTGGTGTTTTGGGCAGCTTCTGAGGAACCCTGGCATATAATAATGTTGTAGGGATAGAATTGTCTTGAGTAGTACGCGGCTTAGTCCGGTACTTAGTTGTTATACTATTTTTTTGTAGTCATAACTCAAAGTAATTCCCCCTCATTGTCTTATTTTAATCTCTTGTGGGACCACTTTCTCCGAATTTTGTACACTTTGAGCTGGATTTTCAAATTTTCTTTCTCAGGTGCTCCACTACTCAGCATCGATTATGTTTTCAAAAGATGATCATGATAAAAATGTATCGACATATTTTGCTTCAAAACCAATTTAAAATGGTCCACAAAATATGCTTCTGTAGTAGTCATATTTGACGGGATTTTCGACGTTTTATTAGCAGTACATGAACTACATTTTCTATATATGCTAAGTTCACTGCTTAGATACTGCCTCTTGTTGCTTTTTCCTCTCGGGTAGTGATTTTCTATTAGAGTGAATTTCTTAATGTGTTGTTTTCCCCATTCCCTTTTTTCCTCGTATCTTTTTCTTCTACTGTCACCCCCCCTCTACGCTCCAATGGTGCTGAATCCTCTTCCAAGATGCACTGACACAATTTGAGCACCTTATATTTTTTATTTGTAAAATTTTCAAGAAAGCTGTTCTATACTATATACTCCAACATTTTCGACGACATTGACTCCTCATTTCAACAAATAAAAATATGTTCTAATTTTCGTTTACCAGCGTCGGACGTTCTTTTTGGGGAAGTGGCAAACACATGTTGAACTATAAAGTTGTTTTGCCCCTCACGGTTGAGTTTCTTGTTGAAGATTTGATACATTTTTTCGTACGTCTCATAGAGAAAGTTCGTAACATTTTATCTTCCTAGGTCGATTTTTATGAGAAGGCATTTTCAGGAAGCATTTCAGTTTATATCTGCAATGAAAAACAAAATTCACTATAGTGTAGAGCAAGATTATACTGCAGAATGAACAGATAGTTTCGATATTTTATAGAGAGGTTAAAGTTTTGCTTCGCTATTTAATTACTCACCTGTTTCTTTCTTTAATATATTGCTTTTCCATTTTTCCAGGCACTTCCTCCTCTTTCGTGAAATAGGGTTCCCCGCAATTTTATTTCTATCACTTATATCATTATCATGCTTCAAAACCACAGTTTCTTCTACATCCACAGTTTCTTCTCTTTCACTCAATTTATTAACGTATGGCAAAATTAAAACGAACAAAAACACGACCTACTCTAAGTGCTTTTAAACGAAGGTAAACAATTGAAAAAGAGTACTTATCTCAGTGAGTTTCTACCAGGCATTGATTGAGTGTTGCGTACCTACTTCAGCTGCAGTACAGCCAACCTAACTCTGAATGTCTTAAAATATCCCTCCAAATCATAGACTCTAATATAACTCAACTTTATATTCAATACACGATACCTTTGATGCGTTGGCAGTATTGGTAACAGATAGCGGGATTTGCAGTCGTAGCTCTAACTACAATTATTATATCGCCTATGTAACTTAGCGGATTTTGTAAACGATGTGTGCTTAGCGGGATTTGCATCCATAGCCACCCTGCGGTTAACTGGTTTTGTAACCGTATGAGATTATTTCTGCCCATTTATGTCGGATTTAGTTGTTTTTGAACCCTGGCACATAATCCATCGTATAGCCACTTAAAAACTGAGTCTGATGGTACCGACAGCTTCTATTTCAGGAAAACATGCAGTTAGTGGGCTTTACAAATGAGCAACTCAAATGTTTATTTGTTGTCAATTTTTGCAGCCAAAACTTTCACAATAAGGAATTTGTTTTAGGTATGTTTTTCTTTTAACCATTTTTACATCTTCTGCTAGCTGTCAGTTACCACCACTCCTTTGGCGAATAAATTCTACTTATTCTGTTTGTTAAAGACAAATGAACTTAGAAACCGAAAACTTGGTATTAACCACCGTTCTTTGGAGAGCCTTAGTATTTGTTACTACACAAATTTGTGGGCCTGATATATTAACTTGAATGATTACGGATGCGGATGGATGCCAAAATGAAGAGCCATGAACATCTTAAGCTATGTATAATTATTCAGGAAAACAAGTGGATGTGTACCTTGTTTTTTTATTTTATCATACAAACTATAAAAAAATGAAATGCTGTCTCTTTGTTTTTCTGTTTGTTTTTTGCTTGCTTGTTTGTTTGTTGCTCTACCAAGCTAAAATCACTCTACCGATTTTGTTGCTAATATCTCGCATGGCTATGATTTAGATGTCCGGTTAACATTGGGATAAGCTAATTACAAATTACATCCGCCATTTTGTTACAAGATAGCAGCTTCAAATCTCTACTTCTTGTCATTTTTTCTCATATTATGCTTATTTTATTTTCATTGAACCAACTTTTAAAGCTACCTTCTTGAAAATAATGGGTCTATAAAACACTAATTTTAGTCTGTCCAGAGCTTTTAACTCATAATCTATGGGAAGCCTGACAATGGGAAACAAATTAATAATCATATAAATAATATAGGATGTGTATGTGTTTGTTTGTTTGTATGTATGTAAATAATATACCCAGACACTCAACCTCCAGGTTAAAATGGTTGCGCTCCTTATGGCAGCTTCAGTTCTTCACCACTAGGATCGCTGCGGTGAGTCCTATCATCATCCAACAGTGACACTAGCGAAGTCCAGTGTTGAAGGACTCAAGCTGGCAAAAAGAGCTCAGCGAAACCCCCGTAAGGTTGAGAGTCTGTTTCTTACTTGTCTGTAGCTCAGGGTCATTCTACACTCATATTTTAAGGAGAGTCTGTGATGGACGTGTGGCAATCGTTAGCTACACATAAGTGATCAATTAAGATCGCGAGCTATCAGATAGCGCATGCAGCCACCTTCTACTTGAGTAGCCTTTATTTTGCCAATACTACAATGACATTTTAATGAATGCGAATTTCATGATAAATTAATTTGCAAAGATAATATACTTGCTAATTACGGTTATAACCACATCTAAATAATATAATTTTTTAAATTAAAAATTAGGCCTGAGTAAGAGAAGACGCCTGGATGGATCAGTGAATAGAAACTTAGCGAGCAAAGTCAAAGGTCTCGGGTTCAATTCCCGTGTCCAGGTGTCATTTTAAAATTTATGTAATATACTAAGTTATAACTTATTAGAAGGTATGTACGATTGTGCCACACCAAATATTTAAAGGTTTTTTCAATATTATAGGGGTTTTTATTGTTTATTTTTGGCTCAATCAGTTTCCATTGTTTTTGAATATTTTTGCCTATTAATTTGTTTGTTGTGGCCTTTTATATATCATAATACAAATAAGTTTGGAGTTAATTGGAAACTATTTGTCGGCCATGATGTGATTGTGTTTTCAATTTTAGCATATTATTAAAGTCATTATAAATTATTGTGGATCCCAAATTATTATTGACAACATTTATATATTTCATAATATTAAAAACAATTCTTCCTCCTCATTCGTAGACATGTCGACACTATCACTACTTCAAATATTAGATTTTATAGTAATCATTTTGGTAGACAAACTAAAGACCTATAATAGCATGATCTTTTTTAGCGCCAAAACCTTGGGTTCCGGACCCAATCAATTTAATTCCTCAATTGTTGTCTTTGTCTTAAGTGATATTTTTGTATAACCTACCATACTGTCCAAATAAAACATTCCTTGTTAAGAATTTGATCTCTCGATTCTCTTTTTATTCACTATTCAAACTCCCGTTTTATGAACTAGTTTGTTTTTTTTTGCACTTGAAACCTCCACACACAGTTTAAAGTTATACATAGTAACTTTAAAACAAATTTTGACTTAAAACCATTCATTCTTGGAAACTCGAAATCTAAGTTTTGTAGTCATTTACTATTTTTTTTCTTTGTCAATATATCTGTTCCAGTTAATATGAACATTTATAAGGCAAGAGCATTAAGAAAAAAAAATTTGATGACACATAACTAAAATTTTGACTAAATAACATCTTTTTTGTGACTTTAAAGTTTTGGATTCTTATGGCTCCAGCAAGAATGAATTAATATTAATATTATTATTGAATAGTTATTACTTAATTTGTTTTAATTAAAACTATACATTTAAATGAGAGGGTGAATACAGGTAGGACGATATCTTTATATTATTCATGTTATTGCCGTAAATCAATGCTCTTTATCGATCAAGCGGTGCAAGTTCTTGTTTTCACTTGACCGATTAGCATTTCGTATATCTGTCTATCTGTTTGTTCCACGATTGCTAGCAAATGCGTCGTTCAATTTTAAGGAAATCAATTGAGGATATTACTTAAATCCAGGCCAAATAACAAATGCATAGGTATATGGTTGTTTTCTTACATTTGTTGTTATACTGACGTCTCAAACTAAGTGAACACAGTTAATCTCTATGACTACAACATTTTAGAAAACATTATAGGAATATGTCTTAAGGAGCATTCGTATAGGCTACTAGTTTAAAGTAGTTTTGATTAGAAGCTACAAGATAATTGTAAATTAATAAATACTAAGCTAATAACTGATCTTAAATATTAAATTGTATGGTTCAGTGGTAGTAAAATTACTAGTTCCTAAATCTGAAGCATTTAAATATAGGCTTAGTAGCAGAAGATTTATTAAATCTAAAATAATATGTATTATTCTTATTCGTTTTATAGTTTGAATAAGGCTGACCAACTCACTTTGAAATATTTTCCTATAAATACCCTAGTTTTATGAAATAATACTTTTTCAGATAGTTCTTTGAACACAAAGCTCATTGACGACATAATATAAGCTGTAGCTATATGGATAGGATATTGTGGGTAACGCACCTGTAATAGTGGTGAGAGAGGATGGAAATCCCAAATTGAAAAAAATCCCCTCCAGTGCATTCAGCCAGGAATCTGGCCGTTATTGTGCCTTTAACGGTAACCAAGTGCAATGCAAGTCAAACGTCTAATACCACTTGACAACCACTACTTGAACTGGTGTGAAATTAACTAGGGTCCATGTGATTGGAGCAGTTATATTTTAAACACCATCTACAATCAAACCAAACTCTCCTAGTCAGCTTTTACCTACCTAATCTCTCAGCTACGATAATGGAAAATTAATAAATGGTACAGTGCACCACACAGACTTTATTTCTTTTTTATTTTAAAATATATACATTTTACTAAAAACTCGTAAGATTTATGAAATCAAATAATATGCATTATTGAGGAAGCACTCCACCAAAGACCTTAAATCAAATAACATACACTGTTACAGAACCATTAAGAAAAGAGGAACAATTCTGTCCACCATAGATAATTACAATACATTAATTTCATTTTCTAAGACTTTAATAAAGAATATATATATATATATATATAGCTGAGAAACAATTGATTTTATAAAATTATATTTCAAATAAAAGAGTCTTGTATTCAATATTAGTCCTACTACAATTTTACAATGGTAAGTTATTTAGTATCCTAAATAGTTGGGAAGATCTGGTCAAAATAGGAAATGTATTCTTATGTGAAGTATCCTTAAATTCATTTCATGGGAAAATTAAAGTTGCCATTTTGTTTGGGATGTTAAACAATACTTAGTTAAAAATTTAATCAAAATCGTTTGAGTGTATTTTGGGCATATTGATTTTTCTGTTTTTGCCTTTCCGTAAGTAAACTATCCTTAATTTTAGGTTTATATATCTAGTTCGAAAAACCCCTCGGGGAAACTCTAGATACCAAGTTTTATCCCAATCTGTAGAATGGTTTAGTATCTAGAACCAGATACAAACGCACAAACACACTGAAAGTCAGAGAGCATTGCGAAAATCACTTTTCAGTTTCAGGGGCTCATGAAACGTCGATATTTATCAAAAGCTTCAGTTCGATTTGTTGACGATCACAATAATTTTCTTTCCGTATAGTCGATAGGAAATAAAGGGCTTTATCGTTTAAATTTGAAATCAAAAGACGTGCATGAACGCTGCGGACATATTCAGCCAAGCATCAGGAAAAAGGGCACTTTATCTCAAAGCTGGTGACACACAATCTGGGTCATACCCATAGACTAGTTTTGTTCTGAAGAGTCTTAGAGGAAGGCATCCAATCAGAGTGTTCATCATTGGCCGTGGCGCCGCTAGACACCGACTAAAAGCGGCCATTGTTTGACTAGATGGTCAACCCCCCCTCCTCTACCCCTCAAGCCCACCCCCACACATACTAACCCCTTGAATCGACCTCCTAGAGACAACGACTCATCACATTAACATTCAGATCCAGACGCCCGCCCCGCTTTCAACTTCTCATTTGGCAACCTCCTTTTTTGGCTGGACCTCGCCGGACAACTTCGCAGAGGTACAGACAAGGTTCGGATTCAAATTTTGAAGTTTATTCAATCATTCGGTATTTTGTGTTGGGCTAAACTTTTATTGTTACGCATCCTAACCAACTCTTGTTTACCGATTTGTTTTTATTCTTTTAGCGTGTGCCATCAGTTTTTGTCGGCTAGACATTCCCGGTCTTCTACTGCCAGTTGTGAATATGTATAGGCCTATGTAACCGTCTTCTGAGGTTGGCCCACCATGTAAATAAGGCTACTTCACACCGACGTGATTATGATGATGATGATTATGTGGTAGGCCTACCAGTAGAAGTCCTAAATATAACTTAGGCCTAATTATCCAGACCATAGCAACAATAAGGACAACTCCCCTTCGAGAAAAATACCTATAGTAGCACCGTGAATAGAGCCCGGGACCTCTATATTAGTAGCCAGCTGTAATGACAACTAGACCAAAAGGCCGGTTGGGTTTACCGATGATAAGAGAAGTTGGGTTTGAGTCCCCAATATGGTCTTCTGTTGTGTTTTATCTAAATGGTTTCTCACTCTATCATTTTTTACATCAAAGGTCCGACACCTTAGCTCAGTTGGTAGCGCATCTGTCTACTCAGCTAAGGGTCCTGGGATCGATTCCTAGCATTCCCAAAAAATGTATCATTGGTGAAATGTGGGCTTACCCTTGCATAGTGATGAATTAACGGCCAGAGGCTGGATATTGTGTCGTTTCTAGATTTAAGTTAGTTCATAGGTCGTGTGCTGATTTAATCAGTCAGTTCAGAAAGTGTACGTTAAACAGTTTGAATAAATTAAATTAAATCGTGGCCAATGTATGTGTTTTATATTATATAATATATATTATAGTCTATATATTATGCATACATTGACGTAGATATAATTTAATATCATATGTTTGAGGTATTTATTTTTATAGCAGGGTTTTTGGTAAAAGGGAGGTATCAGACGGTTATAAAAGTTACTGAAGGGAATCGAATATATTTATAAGTCAGCTCATGCAATATTTGGCTGACACGCTTGATATATTTTATCAATATCTATAAAATAGCCCTGATAACATAATACAATGTTAAGTATCAGAGTCGAAATCAATAAAGTTTGTATTTTCTAAAATGTATCTTTTACCAAAATCCTATTATATAACTCCTATAAGTTATAGTCCTACCTTCCTCATTCTTACCCTGTTAGTGTAAATAGGTTTATATGGATAGCATGTACTGTACAAGTGGTAGGAAACTGAGAGTAATAATAATACTTAGCTGCCCGTTTGGGTTATACGCCTGAGTACTAATTACTCTAGTGGATTAGGAATTGGTAAGGTTGAATATAAAGGAGGTGAACACTCATTTGCGTGGAGGGCGAGTGGAAAACCATTTAGGAAAAACTACCCCCAGTTCACCCGAGTGAGATTCGAACCTCAATCCCTCAAGCTCCCCGTCTTCGGCAGTCTAGCTTAGCATGAAACTTGCGTGTTAGCTAACTAAGCCACCAAGGCGGGTAAACTCAGAGCAAAAAAAACCAACATTAATTAATATCCAGTCCCTAAAAAACAACATTAATTATACATCCAGTCCCTAAAAAACAACATTAATTATACATCCAGTCCCTAAAAAACAACATTAATTATACATCCAGTCCCTAAAAAACAACATTAATTATACATCCAGTCCCTAAAAAACAACATTAATTATACATCCAGTCCCTAAAAAACAACATTAATTATACATCCAGTCCCTAAAAAACAACATTAATTATACATCCAGTCCCTAAAAAACAACATTAATTATACATCCAGTCCCTAAAAAACAACATTAATTATACATCCAGTCCCTAAAAAACAACATTAATTATACATCCAGTCCCTAAAAAACAACATTAATTATACATCCAGTCCCTAAAAAACAACATTAATTATACATCCAGTCCCTAAAAAACAACATTAATTATACATCCAGTCCCTAAAAAACAACATTAATTATACATCCAGTCCCTAAAAAACAACATTAATTATACATCCAGTCCCTAAAAAACAACATTAATTATACATCCAGTCCCTAAAAAACAACATTAATTATACATCCAGTCCCTAAAAAACAACATTAATTATACATCCAGTCCCTAAAAAACAACATTAATTATACATCCAGTCCCTAAAAAACAACATTAATTATACATCCAGTCCCTAAAAAACAACATTAATTATACATCCAGTCCCTAAAAAACAACATTAATTATACATCCAGTCCCTAAAAAACAACATTAATTATACATCCAGTCCCTAAAAAACAACATTAATTATACATCCAGTCCCTAAAAAACAACATTAATTATACATCCAGTCCCTAAAAAACAACATTAATTATACATCCAGTCCCTAAAAAACAACATTAATTATACATCCAGTCCCTAAAAAACAACATTAATTATACATCCAGTCCCTAAAAAACAACATTAATTATACATCCAGTCCCTAAAAAACAACATTAATTATACATCCAGTCCCTAAAAAACAACATTAATTATACATCCAGTCCCTAAAAAACAACATTAATTATACATCCAGTCCCTAAAAAACAACATTAATTATACATCCAGTCCCTAAAAAACAACATTAATTATACATCCAGTCCCTAAAAAACAACATTAATTATACATCCAGTCCCTAAAAAACAACATTAATTATACATCCAGTCCCTAAAAAACAACATTAATTATACATCCAGTCCCTAAAAAACAACATTAATTATACATCCAGTCCCTAAAAAACAACATTAATTATACATCCAGTCCCTAAAAAACAACATTAATTATACATCCAGTCCCTAAAAAACAACATTAATTATACATCCAGTCCCTAAAAAACAACATTAATTATACATCCAGTCCCTAGTATTGTAGGGTCTTTTGTAGATATAAATGATCTTTTATCGGCCATAAAGGGAGGTAAGCTTAAATAGATAATGTTATCTAAGAATAAGTTAAATATAGCTTCCCACTTCGGTGTCCGCATGGTCTAAGGCGTCACTATCACAATATACTAGGCTGCAGACTATGGGGAGATCGGGGCTCAAATCCCGGTTGGTTGTAAGGATGTTTTTCAAGATGGTTTTCCACTCTCCCTTTACGCAAGTGTGGGTTCACTTCCTCTATTTTCAACTTTACTCATTTCTTACTCATGAGCGTAATTAGTACATAAGTGTATAACCTGAACAGGTAGTAAGACGCGGTGCTAAAAAAATACTTTGTTGCAGAAACACTCTACCAAAGAACATAAATAAAATAATACAATGTTACAGGATCATTAAGCCAACAGGAATATCTCTGTGCAGCAAAGATTATGACAGTAAATTTTGTATTTCAAAGTACACCATAAAAATTATATATGTTTGCTTGTAGCTCAGAAACTATTCGTTTTATAAAAATATTTCAGATTAAAATATGTTTATTTTTAACTGTACTACTAAAAACCTTTTTTATGATAAGTTTTATCATATGGTTGCGGTGATATGATCAAAATTGGAAGTTTCCACCTCTCTAAAGTGCTTTTAAGTCTTTTTCACGGTAAAACGAGAGTGGCCAATTGGTTGGTATTGTTAAACAATTTATAGATACAAAATTTGATCAAAATTGTTTCAACGGATGTAGAGAATATCGGCTTTATCTCTTTTTTTCCCTCATTAAGTTAACCTCAATTTTAAGGTTGGATATCTAATTACAAAAACTCCTCGGGGGAGCCTTCTGAAAGCCTTAAATACCATGTTTTAGCCCGATCGTTAAGATGGCTTCGGCTTTAGGCTGAGATATACACAGACAGAGAGACAAACGGGCCGAACCGTGAAAACCACTTTTTGGTTTCAGGAACGTCAACATTTATTAAAATCTGAAGTTCAAATTATTTTACAATCACAATACTTATCTCTCTGAGGGTTAAATGCAAAGTAAAGAAGAGAATCACATTTCAACAAAAAGCATAAATCAAATGGCATACAGTTCCAGAACCATCAAGTAAAGAGTAACAGCTGTGTCCACCAAACAACAATCAATTTAATTTTCAAAGACTAGAATATAAAAAATATATACATTTGCTTAAAGCTGGGAAAAAATAGAATTTATAAAAATATATTTAAGACAAAAGGGTTTTATATTTAAAAGTACTATATCTTTACAATAATAAGCTATTTCGTATCTCAAATAGTTGCGAAGATATGATCAAAATTGGAGATTTCTGCATATGTATAGTACCCTCAAAGTCATTTTCATGAAAAAATTAAAATTTACATTTTGCTTGTATTGATAAAGTGTCTAGGAAGAATATTTAATCAAAATTGTTAAAGCGAATTTTGATAAAATTGACTTTTACTCTTTTTTCCCACCAGTAAACCACCGTTAATTTTAGGGTTAGATTGTTGTATCCCGCAGGTTTAGGAACTCGAGGTAGGGAGCATGTAAGTAGCGTTGAATCTAAATAATTCATAGGAACTTAGGATCTTGAAGAAATTAGCTAATGTTGATTGAGAAGAAGTAGGAGATTTAACTTTTATTATTAATATGGTAACAAAAGTTGAGTACAGAATAACCATCCAGCCCGTATTACATACAATCAGTGTGATACTTATCAGAGAAGAGGGTGTGAAACTTCAAAATATTGAAGGTTAACAATACTCCCCTTTTTCATCTGTGGAAGTTTCACCCAACGTGGAACAACATGTGACTATGGCTATTTCCACTGTTTGACCACTTTTACATCCATTAATGTTTCCAGCCTGTGATCTGGGTCAGTTTTGTATTTAACACCTATATTTTCCACTACTGCTTGCTAGGCCTGCCATAGCTTCATATGCCTAATAATCTAACTTAAGACTAGGACGGGCTCAACATCCAGTCCCCGGCCGTTAATTCATCAATGTGAAAGGGTAAACCCATATTTTCACCAATGATGAATTTTTGGCCATGCTGGGAATCTAACTCAGGACCCTTAGCTCAGTAGGCAGACACCACCGACCAAGCTAAGGTGTCATATTGTTTGATCATTGTGGACTCAAAACACTAACTTTTGCAAGGGAATTGCGTAGTAAGACAATATGATCACGCAGTTCCAAACTTTAAGATCTAAGCTTTATTTGACATATATATCCCATAACATCTTAGTTTGACCTTTCTTATGTTGCGTTGCTTAGCTCTTTGTATTACAATTGCATAACATAAAACGTATTAAATACCTTTAATTACCTGATGGTATTGATCTAACTAGCTGACAATATATATAGTTCCAAAAACTTATCGTGTCAACCCTATGAAAACCCTAGACCCCAAGTTTTAACCCGATCAGTAAAATTTGTTCGGCTCTAGTCTAAGATAAATACAGTCAGACAGACAGACGGCATCGCAAAAACAACTTTTTCTGTTTCAGAGGGCCATGGAACGTAAACATTTGTCAAAGTCTTGATTTCAATATTCTTTTTACGATCTCAATACTTATCTATTCGAGGGGTATAAAGAAAGTAAAAAGAACGTATAATAATTACGTTTGACTAGATAAAAAAATTACCCCCATATCAAGTTTGAAATATTCATAAAACTATAAACTCAAAATAGCCCTTTATGACTCTTCACTACCATGAAAAGTAATTGTTTTGTTAACTTTTATAACTTGATCTAATACTAAACTCATTAGACATTGAATTTTGTGGGAAAGTATGACTCAAGCATATTATTATATTTGTAATGTTTTATTGGTAAATTCAACATGCACATTTTGTTAGATATTTACCAATAGAATGTCAATAAAAAGCATCTATCAATAGTATGCCTCAATAGTAGCCCCAGAATACAGCCAAAGTCCCCTAGACACATAGCCAACCACTCTATTCTTTAATACACGGAACCGACAAGTTTATCTAGTGTATTTTTGCACTGAGTCATAAAACCAATATAGGATACCCGCATTTAATTACACTGTTATGATGGATGACGAAGAATAAATTGAGAGAAAATGTTCCAAATTTGCGTGGAGGAAGAATTTAAAAAATATATTAAGAAATAATACCCTCAGTACACCCAGTAAGGATTCGACCCCGACCCTCTCATCGTTGGTAAACCAGACCAGATGATCTTGACGTTTAGGTAACTTATTCACTGTGTACGTTCTAGTGTGTAGTCAAGAAAAAGTAGATTAAGATACTCGTAGTTTCATACTTAATTATTTGCTTTTTTTCCCCGCTAGCCATTTGCTCTATACGCCTATTTATAGCGAGCTTCACAGGCAAGAGGCTTCAATCCGTGAATATAAGAAGACCTTGGCTAACCCCAACCTACCTATTCTCGAATACATCCCAAGCGCAATATCTGACAAACTTAAGTCTAGACAGACAATAATTAAAACAGCTGAATACCATGGATATGGGAACAAACGTGGATCCAACAAACTCTACCGTGTGCTAACTTTGAGCCAGCATAGGTTTCGATCTACCACGACCACAAACCAGGTATATACACCAGATCCTCAGTCCTACGGAGGTTTCTCTGCGTTCCTTGATCCATCAACACTGAGGCTCGCTAGTGTCAATGTTTTGTAATAAATATATAGTAGATTTTAGCTAAAAATCTTTTCATAGATATCTGTACAGGAAGTTGTATATATACATTTCATGGATATGTAAGCATAAATATATGGATTTTATAGTGCCTGCAGTTGCTTATTTTTACGTTAGAGCCTATTTTAGCCTATTTTACACAGAACACCTAGCATATGACTTTTTTAGTTTATTTTTAGCACTGATGATAATTATTTTACAAACCAACGGTACTGCATATATTTGAAGATTCCCATTTGTCGGTGAATAGCAAACTTAATTATTGGCAAACTCTACCCTGAAGCACCATATAGAGCTAATCTAATATGTATAAAAGAGTTGACCAGAACAAATTAAGAAACAGTGGGTCACTATGTTAAAGTGTACAAAAGATTATAAATCTTGTGGAGACCAAGTGATACTTGTTTTTACTTATGCTTCTTCCTATATGGCTCTTGCTAAGTAGCTACACGAGGTATTTTACACCTATCTTGTCCAAATGACATGCCTATCCCATGCCCTGAAACGAGTAATGGGTAAAATAAGACTAATTTCCGAGGTTTAAGAAACTTATCTCCTCAGTGAATAAAGTGTTCATAAAGGATCCAACAAGAAGGAAACAAGGGGAAACTTACAAAACTTTCTTTCCACCCAGCACCAGCTCTCACTCAATGGAGATCAGAGCTGAAGGCTTCTGAGTACTACAGTGACCATTTCCTGAATAGAAAAGACGTTGTGATACTTCTGGAGGCAGATTCTGTCTGCTTAGCTGTGGCTAAGCAGTCCACCTAAAACAATTAATGTAAATAAGAGAGAAGGTCCCACTACACATTACTTGTGTGAATTGTTACTGCTTTAGAAAGTAAAGGGAAACCTATATTATACTGTATGAACAAACAGAACTTCTCAGTAAAGAAAAGAAATAATAATTGAAGTGCTTGGAAAATCTTGTAAAAAGTAAGAATTAAATTGAAGAGAGTGCTTCTGAATAACACAGGACTGAAGAGTCTTCGTGAGGCAACTGAAATTTTGGCCGGAAAGTCATCTCAAATAGAATGTGAAATCCCAACTCAATTTTAGTCCACGTCAAAATACTCTTTCCTCACCCAGTGGATGTAGGAAAATATAATTATAATTGTTTGGTTAATAACTGTATAATTTCACTATTTGCCATAGAAATACCATGTAAGAGAAATGACCTATTAAAATTATATTTAATTTTATGTATCACACATCAAGCTACTACCAATTTATTATAGGAATACCCTTTTTGAGGAATAGAAGTGAATGTTTCCCATATGTCAGTGATCAACACGGGTAACAAATAGATTAAATTAATATCGTGCCACCCACATGTGAAAAAATTGATCTTATTGATTTGCTATCCAGGGCTGGAGAGGTTGGGGTATGAATCCATGTCTTGATAACTGAGGTGTTTTTTTTCCCTAAATAGGTTAATACTCTTTTTCAACTAATATGCAACCAACAGTTATTTCCCCTAATTTATATCTTCCTCATACTTAGCCATTATTTAACAATGTTAATAGTCTGTATGGGGTGTGTCGTTGAAAATAAAGGAATAGTGTCAGGTTTCAAAGCTGTTTTTCAACAAAAGCGTAGAAAAGCATAACTACTGTTAAATACTATCCATATTAAATTAAGAGTATAAAATGGACGTTTATTTTATTACCATATTTTTTTAGTAATATAGTGGAAACTCTTTAGTCCGACATTCTGTTGTCCAGCACATTTTAATCTGCTGCCATTTGTTTGAGAGAGAGCCATCAGGAAGGTGACATTAGCAGTACAAAGATACCAAAGTTGTTTCTTGCTGCGACCAAGTGTTTTGGTTATACATTCTTGTTTTTGCTTATATTATGGTTGTAATTTAGCCCCTAGTTATTTCTTTTAAGAGACCAAGAATTATGAAAGGCTCCTGTTATAATCCTTGGTTTGTGACATAGCAATACGTATGTAGTCATATGGCAGGCCTAGGGTCTAGGCATAAGAGATAAAGGGTTCTAAGGAGACGTATTTCTGTGGTCCGGTACTTGAATTGGTCCCAAAGCTGCCGGACTAAATTGTTTCAACTCTATGTCCTACTGATCGAATTTTGGTCTCCTGAAGTAAGAACACCACAAGGTAATATTTTTTTAAGATAGTTAGTAAAGCAGACGATAATAGTTTAAGAAATTTTCTAAAAAAAGAATGAAGAAAAGTACATGAGAAACAAAAATGTGGGGCTTATTTTGACACCAACAGATTTCTTTTAGAAGTGCTGCTCTATTCTACGACACAATGCACCACGATGCCAACGATCGAAAGAGACGACGAAAGCATTGAAAAAAGAAAATAAGTTAATAAAAACGAGCCCCAGTGAACAAGAAGGACGCATTCGAGCACACAGCATATAAAACTCAAGACAGCTGCCACTGACGGCTTTGTAGTAAGAAACTGAGTAAAAACTTAAGACACAGAGAATTTGTAGTGTAGGTAGTTCTTTAGCGACAAAACCAAGACACCTAAAAAAACTGAAAAATAAATACACATATAAAGCTTATTTTGTACGTACAGGTGATAAAAGTTTTATGTGAATTAACCATTTATAAAACACGCTTATGGTTAAAACAAACAATAAATCATTATTTAATATCTGTCAAAATATATATACAATTTTCTGAGCTTTCACTTTATAAAAATTTGTAATATATTTTATTCTAAGACAATGAAAATCTTTCTAAAATATTCCTATTTCATTTTTGTATATCATTAAATCCAAACAGAGAGGTTTAACACTAAAGTAGTAATTATTTGGCAGGTTTTATACTAGTAAAAATACATATTGCGCATTGATTGCTTGGAAAATATTTATATATGTTTCATTTCACTAAGAAAAGGGAAAGAATTAAAATATTCATTACGAAAATTGTTATTAGTATTTTTAATAAAATAAAGTGTTAAGAATTTCCTTATTATTTATTCCAAAGTGGGTATTGCTAAAGTTATTAAATTTTGATGTTTTTACATTCGTACCATTTCTGAAAATACTTTTCAATATCCAGGGGTTCTTGCACTTACTACTTAACTCAAATTATATGAGAACGTTTACAGACTCTTAAGAGTGTCAATATAAATAATCCAATGACCGCTTCCTAGTTGAGATAACTTTCTTTTTTTTTTGGGATCGATCTGATATTTCTACTTGAAGAAAATTATCTTCATACTGAGGTATTTAATTTTTTTTTATGTAAATACAATATCTGAAGATTAAAACTCACAGAGCCTAACCTCAGCTTACTTAAAATAATGTGTAATGATCTTATTTAAAATAAAACAATATAGCATAATATAATTTATAGGAATTAAATCAAACACGTGGGCTTAACGGCACGCTAGTTTGGTTTAATTGATAAGGTCAGGATTCATATTCTGACTGAGGGTTCTGGGATTGTTTTTCCCTAAACAATTTTTCACTCTCCCTCCTCACAACTTCGAGTACATTTAATATAAATTCAACCTTCTTTATCCCTAACACATTAGCGAAATTAGTACACATGTTTATAGCCCAAACGGGTAGTAAGGTGCGGTGCTAAAATACGGATAGCCCTGATTAGTAAGATTAATAGAGTATTATAATTTAAAAACCAGGATATTTATACTTGTAGGCCATCAAGGGGTCGCGATGGTCTTAAAGACAAAAATTGGTGTCAAACCTGTCAAAAGGTTGGAAACCACTGAAATAAACTCGCATTTCACCCACAGGTTAATTAATACTCGAATTATACAAGTGCATTGGGCATTTTCCTCTTCGTACTCATCAAAATGTTAATGATGGATTTTATCATTTATCAATGCATTTTATGGTTAGGAGATTTTAAAATGTGGCTTTATCATTGTTGTAGATGTTAATTTTCGACAATAATTATAGTTATTATTAATACTTATTAGCCATGGTAATATTATTATATAAGCTAAGAATGAAAAATAGGCTCAATAAGCCTAGCCTAAAACAGATCAAAACAGCCCATGATCAATTTGATTTGGATGTCTGTTTCTGAAATTTTCAAGCTGTCGTCTGTTTTACAATGCACGAGAAAGAGAGAAACCTTTGGGTATTTCATTTTCTCTTCAAACTTGATAAGACATTGTGATATACCTTACTATTGTATGCGAGTTTTTAATATATGTTAGGCTATATTATGTTTCGTGTGATGAATGGTTACTAAAATACCTAAATATTATAAATATGTAAATACCTTTATAAATTTATGGACCAAATAATAAATTACAATAGGTCATTTCGCTCTTAAATTGCAGTAGATGTGCTTATAGATACTTACGTCTCTTTCTATCTCATTGGTTTCACCGTTAATGCTATCCTTTTTCTAACCAGAGTAATTGCAATTATGTAGCTCATAATGAACACAATTATTTATACGAAATAAGCAACCATAATTTATTATGCAACATTCAATTATGCATTTAGTGAAAGCAATATATACCAAAGAACTAATATTTAAACCACTTTTTCACCCAAATTATTAAAACTAACATTGTCCCAAGCTTCAAAAGTCTACATATAAATATCACGCCATAAGTATATCTTCACTAGTGTGGGAAAGACAGTAATTTTATGGTGGTTGTAATAATTGTGGTGAACATCGCCTTAAATGATTGAAATAGACAATATATCTTACATGGGATTTGGAACAAATTCAATAACTTTCATACTTCTTAAAATGTTTATAGTAATACATGAAAAATTAGTCTTGTAAGAAACTTTTCTATTTTGATTCTAAATAAGTACCTATTTTATGTTTTAGATATTAAAAGAATAGTTCAGGTTTATTAGTGAAAAATATTAATTTATATACGGTGGAGTTTTTAAGTTGCAAAGTGTTTATCTTGATTTGCACCCCATCTGGTCTTGAAGATCGTGTCACTCTTAGAAAGTTGTGACGTTGAACAGTGAAGAGTTATGTCAGCTCTTATCATTCACATCAAAATTGATAGTAGGCCTATACTTCTTCGTTCGTATAATTCAATAGAGTATATTGTGTTGCAATCGCCGAGACAATATTAAATGTTTCAAAGAATATTTTATGTGCAACCACAATAAATACCATATCATTTATTTACTTCCGACTGAAGAAAACTGCTACCCTCACCAGGGGGTCGATCGGTCTAAGGATTATTACAATAACCATACTGTCACCGTTAGTTATCAGTTTGGGGTTTGAATCTCGAATCATCTAGCATAAATTCCACACTTTATCAAAGTTGGTAGTGCGTGTGCCAGCCAGGCTAGGTATCCTGAGTTCCATTCCCGATATGGTCATAGATGTATTATTGATAAAATGTCGAATGGGTATTGATTGTAGTTATAAATCGTGCGCTGATAAGACTATGACTGAAAAATGAGCTCTATGGGAAAAAAGACTTTGTATTAAAATAACACGTTAAACATACCAACCAATATTGCAACTAAAAGAACAGGTATCAACTACTTTTACTTGAGTATTTATGGAAGAATCGAGTACAGCCGATTACGATACACAAAATGTGTAGTCGACTACTTTTACTCGATTCTTCCCATCACTAAAGTTCACTGGGCATAGGAAGTGAGCAAAGCAGTGCTACCAATTCACATTAATAAAACTTTTGCCAGAATTCATCAAAAGTGTCTCATTTCTCACTAAATTTGACTATATTAAAGCTAGATTTTTACTGTTCATTTTTTTTAACAAAGTGGCTAAAGTCTGTTGGATGGTAAAATAAAAGATTTGTATCTTTAAAATTATCGAATTCGATACGTGGTCTAAAGAATATTGACCTGAACAAAATCTTACAATTTAAATATGGTTGCAAATTAATGTTCTATTATACTGCAATCTTTAAAGAGAATGAATACTTCGTGTTTAGTAAAATACTTTTACAGCCCACTTGAAAAGATAATTAGAGCACTAATGACAGACTTAGTTTAAATTCACCTATATCTTGATTTGATTACAAATGAATTTTTGAAGCATCTTCAAGGAAAAAATAAAAAACTATGCCAAACAGTGATAATAATTAATACAAAGATAGTCAATGTCTATAAATAACAGTAAAATATAGTAAAATGTTATCAATGTTGACTGCAAACTATTTATTTATATTTGATAAAAGGTGCTCCTGATGCCAATTCATTTAACTTCTGCTACCCTAAAGTATGTAATCAAGCAGTACTGGATGATATAAGATACGAATATCCTCAGCAGCACATTCCTTACTCTACAATACATGTTAAGTAAAATAAAAACTAATTACAACAATGTGTTTTATTGGAAACCAGAAATAATTTAGAACGATATGTTTGTTAATATTATTTGTAATGTTGGCAAACTTATAGGAGTCTACTAATTTCAAATAAATACTTAATGTTATTTAAATAATTTGATTGAATTGACATATTGATTTGGCCGCACTCTAGTATACAATTAGTAAGTTAAGAAGATTCCATCCTGCTTTCCTCTACCTGAAGTGTGTTGAAGCTTTTACGTAAAACGTTCCTTCTGTTAAATCTCAAGTCGGCCATTTGTGGATACGATTCAGGTTTTTTCAAAACTGTTTGAATGGATACCATTCAGAGTGGATACAATTCAGGTTTCTGTGGATACAATTCCGGATTTTCACAAAAGCCTTTTATTACAAAATTGTCGGAATGGAGTGGATATAATTCAGGTGGATACAATTCAGGATTTTCACAGAAGCAGTTTATTACAAAACTGCTGGAATGGATACCATTCAGATTTGATACAATTCAGGTTTTTTTTAGATATAATTAAGGTGGATACAATTCAGGATTTTCACAAAAGCAGTTAATTACAAAACGGTTTAAATGGATACAACTCAGGTTTTTTGTAGATATAGGTGGATACAATTCAGGTTTTTTCTTAAAGGTGTTTATTTGAAAATAGTCTGAATATATACCATTCAGAGTGTATACCATTCAGAGTGGACACATTTCAGCTCATCCGGTAGGTTCATTAAAAATGTTATACCCATGTGACCATTCTTTGTTTTTAAGGCGATTTTTTCTTGTTAAGTGAACAAATTAAAAAACAGGACATAAGCTTTTTTAGAAAACCGCAATAATTTTAGTAATATTTTCAGTTATATTATTTAAAGAATACCTGTTAAAAATGCATTTTGAGAAATCAAGCAACCAAACAATATTGTTTTACTATAAACTCATAATATGTATAATTAATCAACCACCATATAGTTAAGATGAAATATACATGATGGATTAAATAGCTAAGCTATTATATTTTTTAATTATGGTTATAGCCGCATCCAAACGATTATATTCTTTAAATTGAAAAATTATTCCTGGACACGAGAATTGAACCGGGCACCTCTAGCGTTCCGTGTCCAAGGTCATTATTCACTCATATTTTAAGGCCCAAATGATAAAAAATCGTGTGAAATTTAATAAATTGATTTAAGGAAATTTCCGTTGGGTTTGGCCAACATTTCAAGACCCCAAGATTTCTTATAGTTCACACCTCATAATATTGGAGGGTGAACTAGCAAGCAAGCCAATAAATAAGTTAGTCATTTGGTATTTGAGATTAATTTAACATCTATCTACGGCTATGGATATGTATATATAGAACATGTGTATGGTATAGACGACATTGTGTGTATACACGTGCATTGTGAGTTGAAAAGATATTTAAAACTATACTACCTTAAAATAGTAGCAATGATAACAAGAAAGAAATGTATTAAATGGACAGATAAACTGAAGGAAAAATAATATTTCTGTAAACTGAAAGGCCCCACTTAATTGGTAAGTAAAATATAATGAAAGAAACGGAGTGAAACCCATGCAATGTTTAATGAACGTCATAAACACAAAACAAACACTAAGCTAGTCAGAAATATATACCAGCATAGAAACTCAAGTGGACCAGATCTCCAAACCATAAAGAGGATTTCAGTCTGAACCCAACCAACGCCAGTTTTTTCCAGGGAAAGAAAGTCAAAACCGCACATTCTCTCTTGTGGATTATATTTGCGTTTTTATTTAAAGCCTATTAAAAGACACGGAAACCAAAATCCACGTAGCACCAATGTTGAGGTAGTTTTATTCTCCTCCCAGACCCATTCTCTACTCTTCTGCTTTGCCTTGTTAATGATATTCAGGCGGATTTGTGGTTTGCTATTTTCATCGTCACAGTAGAGTTTTTGTTTTATGTTGTTGGTTAAACCTATCATTAGGTTTTTACTCCAATATAAACAGCTTATATTAACAGAAGCGAAAGGCACACATTTAATAATAGCCATAGACAACATTATTGCAAAGATTATTCTATAAACTGCTATTATTGTTGTTCCGCCTGTCAATTTATCAACCTAAACGTATGATGTGTATTTCTTCGAAATCTTTTTATAAAATATTTTTGGTAATGTTGTCTAGTGTAGTATGCTACGTTAAACATCAATTTCACTAAGACCAGTAAATTACAATAACATTAATACTTTACCTTAAGCCCAGATATTAACTAGTGTATACCATTATAGACCTAGACTTATGAAATAATTATTGCCAGTATTATTGTCTATAAAAGGGTGACTATTTAAACTACAGTGAAAATCTCCTAACAATAAGCTAAAACTAGAAACTTATAAGTTCTGTGGTATAATATGGTACAAAAATGCATGAATTATATGGAGCTTACTCCTTAGTCTATTATTCTTTATCACTGCGACACATATAAAAAACCTTGTTTGAATAAAAATAGCTTTTTTAACAAAATATAAGCTAGATCTCGAAAAATCTTGATAATTTTAAACTTGTTTCCCTAAATGATTAGCCTATGCTTGTAATTTTTATTAGCACTGAGTCTTACTACACTTTCAGGTTATACGCTTAGGTACTAATTACGCTAATGATTTTAGGGATTAAGAAGGTTATGTTAGTAGGAAGTTTACCCGCATTTGCATGGAGGGAGAGTGAAAAATCCCTATGGAAAAACTACCCTCAGTACACCTGACCTAGATTCGAACATCAATCTCCCCGTCATTGGCAGTCTAGTTTACTACGAGAGTAGAGCGTTATACCACGCGGCCACCGAAATGGGTTATGCTTGTGATTATGGTTCATTTATGAAAATTATATTTTTGCAGATAATATATAGTAAATATAAGATCTTCGTGGATCTCTTTAGCTAATAAATATGTAATAACAATACCACAATAGTTTTGGATACAATTAGTTTCATGATTTCCATTAATACATTTTTTTAAAAAAATTATTGTTGGATTTACATGATCATTCAGTAACTAAGTTCCACCTGTTCTTCACTTTATAAACATAACGGGGGTTTATTCTCATAAAGTCGGTTCCCATTTCCTTTGTTCTTATTTGTATAGGCTATATAACTTTAGAAATATCTTTGTAAACACAAACCGTATGGACATCCATAAGTTAATCAATCTTGCACGTTAAGTTTTTTACTGTTGGGAAGCATGAATATCGCCCTGATCTACAGATCAACTCAAATTTAATTGCGTTATTAGTGAAACTTTAAAAGATAGCATTGCTTCCTGTACTTTCTAGGAAAACAACAACAAATAATACGATGTGATAGAACTACTTTTGAAGTGAACATTAGGGCAAAAGTGAAGTCATGTGTAGACATTTCAGCTCCGATTTGTTTAGAATATCATGTATGATTGACCGGATGTCCTCCTTTAAAAAATTAGTATTATTGGTCCTGTCTTAAATTTTTCAAAGGATAAGAGGGTTTGGAACACTACTGTTGACAATGACATAAGCAACATACACAAAGCTATTAAAAATAATAGCTTGTCCCAAAATCATTTAAAGGCTCTAATCACTGAAAAAACTTTTAGTAAAACTAGAATAATTTTATCTCATGCTTGATGAACATAAAAACAAGGGGTTCACAGCACAATAACAAGTTAGGAAGAATGGAAAAGTTATTATGTGTTTTTTTGGCCACAAAAGCTGAGTCTTCCACGAAGTGGTGTTGGAGTGGTTTATCTGCCTTGGCTTGTATTGGGCAAGCACATGAAACAATTAGTTTGGGACCACCAACACCTGTATAGTTGGTGATCCCGTCATCACCGAGTGGATTGGAAAATCCCCACCGACATTTCCTAGACCATGGCGAGAAGAGTTTACATCCTTAAGTGCAACAGCCAGCGTCAAGAGGAGAGATCAGAAACTCATCCTTAGGTGTAGCCATGGTTTCCCGATGGCATTCACCCTAAGTTACCCAGTAGGAATATTGTGGTGGTGTCCTAACCAGATATCCCCAGTCGAGACCAAGTACGCACTACTAACCATTTAGTGTATGGCTGACAGGGAAAATTACCTCCCCTGCCCCAACTTTGATGACTCTAAAGCGATTCAGCCTCCCAACCCTCCTCACTAGATGGTTGGAGACACCACCAAGCCAAGTAAGGCAATACGTTTCTTAGGGCCACCAAAATGGAGGCCCTGTAGTAATTTTGGGTGAGTAGATCTGAGACAAGAGCACATATCTATTTGCTACTCCTCCCATTGGGAGAGTATCGAAGATGATGCGTACCACCACGAATGAAGTAATAGACTACTTTTCAATTTAGCTCTAAAGAGCAAAAAACACCAACCTGGTATTAACCTCAGCTTTTGCTATACATTGAAGAAAACCGCTACATCACCAGATAACGACCTTGTATGGATGAGTGACTTTCAAGGTTGGAAAGCACTTTTCCATATATGGTTAGGCAGCCATTTTATAAAGAATAGATTACCTTCTCAGGGGTCCTTTAACTCATCATGGCTGTGTCCTCCAAGAGTTGTTTTGCACGTAAACGTGCGCAGCGGAGAACTAGAAACCAATGACCCCATACCTCTCACATATCCCTGTCATCTTCGGCCTGCTGCACCCTCTCCCCCCGGCTTGGCCAATTTTCATTAGAGGGAGAATTGGCTGCTCCATCTATGAGCGCTGGACGCTAACGTCAGGGAGCTAAAGCACAACGTAGGAATCGCTCTTACTCAAAAAGGGCGTCAATATAAGTTGACTAAGTAAGTCTAAACTATATAATAGAAAGAGCCCTAAAACGGGCTTTTACCTATGCAGCCCCATTTGCTCCCTAGGAGGAAGTCAGGCACCTAGCCGTAGGGAAGAAGGACTTTCAAGCTAGGTTGCCCAGTGGGGACCTTATTGAGATGGCCTGACCACCTTTGCTGGAAGGCACTTGCTACCAACTGCTTGGTGTGTGCTGAGCAAGTGACCCTACTCCTATTCACTCCCACACAGACGAAAATTACACATATTTAACCCCCATCTACTAAACCCTTTGGACGTTGACCAGGGACCACCATGAGGAGGTATTCGGCCAGGATTACCAGACGAGGAACATCCCAAAGGCAGTTGAAGGAAACCACCTCTCCCATACGAATAAGGGCAGTCACCATGGGCGAGAATTAATCTAAAACCCATGAACTTCAAACCCCGACCTGGTGCTACCCTCAGCTTACATTTTAAACATGATAAGGGACCGTCAATCTCACAGGGTTTCCTGCTTTGACCCGTATCAAGCTACAATCTTACAACAGGCTAGTGAGAACAAGAACTGAAATGGATTGAGACTCAATCCAACGGCACTATCCAGCCTTACCCACTCCAATGACGAGCCTGAATCCTACCTCGGGCAGGTAAACCACCCTAACATTAATCCGTGGAACACCTCTTGCTGTGGGAGACAGGCACCCCTCCTCAAAGGGACCCTTTGGTCTATTGCAACTTCAACCATAAAGCTCTCTGTGTTGAAAGTTTTCTTAGGATGGATAGGGAAAATCCCCCTCGCCATTTCCTGGCCCTTGATGGAAGGAGATGGTCCCTCTTTGAATGCGATGCCAGCGTCACAAGAATAAGTCAGAAACTCAACCCTAGGTGTGACCAGGCCCACTATGAGGGGAGGGACTATTTTTACTATGGTACCGGGCCAAGGACTTCCAGGGGGCCCAGCCCAAGATCTAGATTAACAATCTTTTTTAAATTGTAGTAGATAAAATAAAATCAAATATGGACTGTGAGCAATAAACTACTAAAAAATAGTTCATGTCCATGCCATTGGCTGAGGTTTACTCCGGAGAAACTTTCTGGCATATGTCATAATCGTATACATGGTCGATTAGTCTTTTCGTTCGTTTCAAAGTGTGCGGAAGTTTCAAGGAGTCTATTATTTTTTTACTTAAATTAAATTTGGTGCGTGAAGAGGGTCGGAGAGTGATTCAAGTTCAATTTAATTTTAAGTAGTTTATCATGAGCGTAACATTTCAGTGTTCAGTTACGGACTAATTTGCGTACATTGCCTTTGTTTTGTAAAAGTGACAAATGATATCAACATCGATATTCTTAGTTTTGTTATAGCACGCCAAGAGAATCTATGTAAGAGAGTTGACGTGTGTAATCTTGAAAAGAGATACTTCAGATTAATTTTATACAGACATATAAATAAGTATTTAACAAATTATTAAATGTTGAACAATGTGCTTTACACAATGTAAGGGGGTGTTTTTAATTTATAGCATTTTTAAAATCTTGTTTATATATTTAAACATTCGTTTTGCCGTAGGAGATTTAGACCATTGGGAACATGGCTACTATAAAATATTTTAGATTACAAAATGACTATCACCATTTAAAGAAGAATTATTGCATTGATGGTGCACTTTGGTGATTCCTCAGCATCCCAATAAAAATATTTTATAGATATGTTTAGTAACTAATTTTATCAATAACTTAAAACCAAAGATAGGGGTGTGTATTAAGAGTAAGTGTATCCATATTAGAGGTAATGAGTAAACTATAGGGATAAATAATATGGAAAACCACCCCTAGTGCAACCTGTCAAAATTTCACTCATGATCTCTTCGTCACCAGCAATCCAATATATATTGAACCCTGTCACCTTGGAATGCATGGCACCTCATTCAATGATATATTTCGCTCTGAACCCAAAATATAATACTGTAGTTTCAAATCTTTCAATATTTTATCGTGATTTTTCTTCAAACACTTCCCAACAATCTATTGATAACGTGTTCTTTTGACTCTCAATGGGGTAAAAACTTCTTAGTCTTCATGGAATATGTTTCACTATGAGTGTAGTCTCAGGCCCTATTGGTCCTCAGGTGTTAAGACTCTTAAAAAGTTTTATAAAATTAATATTTTGAAATAAGCATCTAGAAGATGGACTTAAACCTTTGATTTTACACCCTGTACATGACTGATCTGTTGTCAGGGCCATTCTTGGACTCTAGAATGTCAAGACACATTTCTCATCTATTTTTCCCAAAATTCTACAAACGTAGCAGTACTAGTAGTTACTATAAAATCCATATTATATTAAATAATTTTGAGTGGGAGTACTATTTTTTAAAGTCCTGCTTTGAGTCTCAAGAATGTCCAAGTATAGGTTTAAATTTGTTTCAACAAGATATAACGTAACTACCGACACATTGTCCTGGCCACGGACAGTGTTGGGCATGTGTCATACACATAACTATGGTGTGATTAGTTTCCATCAAATAACACAAAAAAGAACACCCTTTCTGTGTATATGTACATATATATTACTATACATATATACTCGAATACTCGAATGACCCCCAAACACAGAATCATGACACTGATAGAAATACTTTTTTTGGGGACTAAAATATTGATATTTTATTTTATTTTATATATAGCTGAACGAATAAAAAGAAGAAATAAAATATTAAAATATAGCAAATGCTTCCTAGTCATGACGATTGCTAATGGGAATAATATCAATATTTTAGTCCCCCAAAAAAGTATATCTATCTATATCATGATTCTGTGTTTGGGAGTAATTTGAGTATTCTTCAAACTATACGTATGGCTAGTAAGTGCAATGGTGTCAGAGAATCAGTACGTCAATATGAGTCCTGTCAGAATCATAAGCCCACACAAAATTACAAGATTGGGCTACATTCAGCCGATGTAGTTCAGAACTTTCGGGAAAAGCTGTTTGAAGACTTTATCATACAAATCACTCGTTATTCTCATGGAAACACGAACTGAACGTGGAAACTTTCTCTAAGCTTGATAATTTTATCTTCCGGACGCAGATTAGCATTTTTGGGTCTGCATTCATAAACTTGAAAACTTTCAAAGATGCATTTGCTTCTGTTGGGATAGCAGATATCTTACCACAAGTCTTTATAATCAAACTCCTAATCATGTTAAACGTCTTAAAATAAATAGGAATATGGCCTTAACGATATAGCACCATCAATCGCATTTTAACTGATTATTGATTCAATTTTAAGAGTGGGCCACAGTCTCTAGTTATATTTACTAAGCTTGATGTATCTTAACTTTGCTAACCCTTCAAGAACCTATTCGCCATCCTAAAAGTATATTACCCATAGTAATATAATGGGTAATTTTCTAATGTCTACTGTTTAGTCTATTTATAGTAAATCATTGATTTGTATTTCTATAATATCTTGTATTTATTATGTAATACGGTTTAATGTTTGTAGTCATGCAAATAATCTATTGCCTTCCTTTTGTATTATTAATCCATTTACCAAAGAGAAATAATACTAATACGACTTTTAGCAAAAAATAGTTTCTTCTTTTTATAAAGCTGCTATATATAGTCCAAAGCAATTTTGTAAATTTTAAATGGCATATGTGTTTACTATTTGTATTAATTTTATATCCATCAATTAAATGAAAATTTATCATATACACTCCGTGGATTTTAAGGCTCGAATCCCAGTTGGATGCTCAAGGTGGAGGCAATTTTAAATATATTTTTTTACATCTTCTCCCCAAAGCAGGTACCTTTTATATAAGGAACCATTTAATTAAGTCCTTATATTAAGTCACAATTAACTCATGGGATGAAACACAAATTAAAGACAATACACAAACAAAGCTATGTTTTTATGCATTTTACTTGATATTATTCTATTTCTCCCTTTGCATATGTGGGCCCCATATACAATTAGTTTATCTGGCTTGTTTAAACTATAATTCAGATTATACTCGTAATATAGGGCCATATTGGGGCCAGTCAAGGTAAGATAGTAAGCTTTCATCGTAAACGTAGTATAAAATCATGATCTGTAGACACTAGTTTCATCCTTGTCCAAAATGATACTTTTAACAAGTATTCCAGCCAAGTGCATTAAAATTGGGTGGATCAGAAGTTCCCTCAAACATCCATAATATTACCAATAAGTTCATCATTCGATATTAATTAAGTCAATAAATAGATAGCAAAATATATTTACAGCATATTAACCAGCGGTCGCTTGTGGGTTGTTGCTTGGGAAAGCTCTGCTCCCTCACACTTTCCCTTTTAAATCTAATGCACAAATATTCACCCATTACGTTATTGTGATTATTATTAGTCCAATGTATAGTGAAGGCGTAAAATTGCACAATGAATGTTATTAATTAACCTTTACAACCCCGTTCTTTTTCCAATCTGATAGTATAAGTTGGAATCATCTTTATAAATATCAAGAACAGAAAAGTTTTGAATTACTATGATCAGTAGCTCCCCCCCAAAACAAAAATGTAATAAAGAAATTGCTAACTTAACTAAACATTTCCATTGGTCTTTTAGTTAGTACATTTATTGGCACGTACATGCGAATACTAAATCCATTATTTTACTACCCTAAATTAGACGTCAATTTTATTTTATTTTCACTACGTTTTACTACTTGTTTGATCACACTGTGTATTTACACTAATGGGTATGTGGAAGGTATAATTTAAAGTAAATATACACTTATTTTTGTAATGGTAGTATGTTAAAACGCTCACCAATAACCACCCTCAGTATACCTATTTGGGATTTGAGCCCTGTCATCAGTAATCCAGTCTATTTTGAGAGTTCCTGTCACCTTAGACTACGGATGTGCATAATTAACTCACAGAAGGACCAAATTAAAAAACAAATATATATCGGGCCAAAGATTTATATTTATTAATTTTTTCAAAATTAATTTAAAAAAATTATAAACATACAAATTAGACGGATATGAATAAATCTAAATATATTAGGTATATATAAAAATCATAAAGACCTTAGTAGCTTAGTATGTTTTTAAGTTCATTTAGAAGATTTATGCGATGGGGTGTGAGATGAGGGAAATCGTGAGGTGATTCTCAAGAGAGAAGACAGATGCTCATCAGTAAGTTGGTTTCTAAGATCAATTTTCCCAGGTTTCATGGTTGAAAACACTTGTTTGTATAAGTATGAGGATTCAAACATTGCCATGTATTTTTGAAAATGATCTACTAATTTCGGAAAAGTTTATTTTGGCATGTTTTTTTTAAATAAAAATACAGTTATGCTGTGTTTAAAAAGCCTGCTTGACAACGTAATGCATTTTGATTATTTATAAAACGGGTTGGATTGAACACACGGCACAACGTATTTGGCCCGTGGGCTGTAGTTTGCCTATCCCTGACTTAGACAAAGCAGCCAGTAAATTTGGTGTCATTGATGTTCTAGGTTAATTCTTAGTAGTCTACGTCAGTCAATATGTAGAAGATAACACGTGTTTCCAACTGAAACCAACCGGTAACAATATAATGTTGGCAACATCGCAGTTGAACTCAGCCACCAGTTAGCCTGTGTATGTCTATTAATGCACAAGATATGATGAAAAGCCGAAGCTGGGAGGGGAAATCAAACCAGCACAATGGAATTATGTGTGTGTTGTAGCCACTAGACCGGCTTTAGTCGCACTTTCAAACCACTAGGGGTAACTTTTAACAGGATCAGTGTTCATTACAATTTGGCCCCTTCAATCGCCAACCCTTTCCCTTGACTCCCTTTCACCACCTACCAGGGGGGTGGTTTCAACCCTCCGTTACAGTCTTCGAGCCCGGTCATAGCCGCTAAATGGGAAATACTAGACGACACACTAGAAACCCTTTCTGTTTACTAATAGCCTTCGTTTATTTAAAATAATACGTAAGCTTGTTTATCTAGCACATATTTTTGAAAAACAATTTATTGAAGAACATTTGATTCTAATAGAGAATTATTCAGGCAAATGAACTGCCAATCGCATCGGTGGTCACGAGGCATAAATATTAAACTCAATTAGTCTGGCTTTTCAGTGACGGGGAGGCTGGAGTTCGAATCTAAGGTAGGTATTCCCTCATTAGTTTCTCATCTTTCCTCCACACAGTTGCGAGTAAACTTCCATTAAAATCTACCGTCCTCATCCCTTTCAGTTTACACGCATATTTACTAATTATTCTAATGAGAGGGATGAGTAAGGTTGAATTAAGATGATGTGCACCCGCATTTGCGTGGAGAGTAAATGTGAAATAATTTTGGAAAAATGTAAAATGAATATAATATTTTGTCATTGTTATATTGTACATGCATAAAAAATGTATTACTTGGTATTTTGATATGTGTGAAATAGAGTGCACCAAGCAAAATATAATAAGCAATATATAAATATGATAGAATCGTAGAAAAATAAAACACAAATAAAAGTAATAACATTAACACATATTTACACACACTTGAATATTTCGATGCTTTCATTGCATCTACTCTTTAGATGTAATGAGGATTTATTCTTGGGGAAAAAATACATAGTTTTACTATGAAATAAATTACTTTATTTTGTTTAAAATAACTATTCTATATAAATTGCTCAGTACACCCGACTTGGATTTGAAGCCCAATTTCCCTGTCATCGGCACTCTAGACTATTGTGAGAGTAACGCCTTAGACCATGCGGCCTCTGAAGCAGATCTTGTCCCTTTTAATTAAATGAACTAATGTATACGTGTACATCCTGAACGGGTATTAAGATTAGGTGGAGGAGAAATACTACCTAACACGACGCACCAACACACAACAGCTATTGGATATTACATGGAATCGAACAGGATAACTTCAACAAATAGTGTAGGGCTATGACGTATTTGACAGTGAGAGATGCAGTATTTAATTTGATTAATTTGATTGGATTTAATTACGTAAAGTAAAATACTGAATGAACTTTCAAGTGACTAAATTTCAATTTTACATTTAAAAAAAGGTAAGTTGAGTGCATGGCTGGCGTGAACATAAAAAGTAGTAACATAAGACATACGATAGGATCACAAGGATGTATGTACAGTAACTATTAAATAATATATATATATACTAGCTGGTGTCCCCATTATTCGCACTAGAAATCTATGAAGTAGCTTTGTTACTTTTAGAATATATAACTAACCACAGGGAATAATAAACAAATCTTGAATTACGTTTATATAATAATCCTTTATTGGTTTAAATTGTGATACCCACAAAAGGCGAAAGTAGACTGACTAATACACGTCGTCAAAATAAAGATATAATCTGAACATGTTTTAAAAGATGAAATATCTCTTTTGAAAATCAAGTTGAAGCTTCTCTATTATTCTCACCATACTTAAAACTATTGCCCATTGGTGCTATTAAAAATGAAAAAATAGTTTCACAGCATTAATAAATAGTTGTCAAGGGTTGTAATTAAATCAAATCAAAATTATGTTAGCGATTTGCTAGCGCATTTAGCTCGTTTACATTTTTTTTACACTGTTTACCCTTCTTATCAATTGTACCCATTTTGCACTTTTTGCACTTTTTACACCTTTTAAAGCTTTTACCATCTTTATATTAAAACCCTTTCTATTAATATACGTATATATTTATATTACATCAATGCTTTTTTACCCTTGTTTACCCTTTTTAACCTTTTTTAAGCCTCTTTTACTTTTTTTAAATCCTTTTAAACCATTTTACCCTTTTTACCCTTCTGCTGCTTTTTGATTTGATTATCATTTCTATATCTTTTACCCCTTTTTACATTTGTACACCTTTATATTTGGTTTACTTTTTGCTCTTTTTACAATTCCTACCCTTTTTTTCCCTTTTTGCCATTTGAACTCTATTGGACACTTTTCCCCTCCTTGACATTTTGTTCTTTTTTGTGATATTTCGCAATTTTTGCACTTTTAATCTTATTTGACTTTTTTGGATTTACTTTTTACCCTTTTTACCATTTTTGGCCTTTTTGACATTTATTGCCTATTTACACCTTTCAAATTAACTACCCGGCCAAGCCCCGGAGAAACATTATATGGTAAAAATTATTAAAAAGGTGGAAAAAGTGCAAAAAAGAGGATAGAGGATAAATAAAGTAAAATGTAGAAATCAAATCAATTCTTTAAAAAAGGGTAGTCTAAGTAAAAAAGTTTCCGGCTTTGGTGGCCACATGAGCTAAGGCGTCACTCTTATGTTATTTTGACTGCCGATGAGAGCGATATCGAGGTTCTAATCCTGATCTGGTGTTCTGAGGGTGCTTTTCCCTAAAATATATTTCCATTGTCCCTCCATGAAAATGCAAGTATATATTCTCTAAATTCTACCTTTAACATCCCTTACGTATTAGCATAATTAGTACATACGCGTATAACCTGAACGTGTAGTAAAACGTGTTGCTAAAAAAAGAAGTAAGAAGGTTATTAAAAAAAGTGTAAAATAGATTAAAAGGGTTAAGAGGGTATAAATGAGCAATTGAATTAAAATTTTAAAACTCCAGCTTCAAAGTGCATATGTTCATGTAATGAGGTTACTCATTTTTAAATACTAGATCTCTGCGTGAGGTAAATATCGCGCAAAAACCATAACAGACAGACAGACAGACAGACTCTTCATTTTATAAATATATAAGATAATATCCCCCGTCCCCCCAACCACCTTTTTTCAGAGATATTTACTATTTGTTATTTGGAGGTAAACACTTAACCTTCCTGCGAAGTTTTATACCACATTTTTATGTTATTTTATCTGTTAGTTTTGAAAGTTTTGAAACCCCCTTCCCTATTTCACTCACTCGAACTTTAAAATCTCCAATTTTAAGACCTGTTTGAAAATTTGGAGTGATACCTCTACTTGCCTGTTAAATTTCAATTATTTACCTTCCCTAATAAGCTTTTTCTATATTTAGACCTTCCGAGACCCTTGAATTCCCGATGCCCCAATTTGAAATCTCCATTTCGAGAGTTTGCGGGTTATATAAGGCAATTCCTCTACCAACCAGCCAAATTTCAGCTCTCCAGACATCTAGAAGTTAGTTCATATTTTTCTGGACACACCCAAACACATACACACATCTATTTTTTTTTAACACATTGTCTTACTACTTGTTCAGTTTATACTCATCACACATATACCCTGATTTTGGTTGGAAGAACAGTAGAGAAAATCAAAACATATTTATTTGTGGCCAACATTTATAATATTTTCTAATAGTATTTGTGTTATTTGATAGGTATTAATGATATCTATCAAAAGTTACATCTGCAGATGACATGACTTTATGTATGAATTTATTAACATTGTTCTTGTAATCTAAGTAACTAACTTCTACTGTTCTTCCTACCAAAATCATACTATACGTACTGCTTTATATATATATATTTTCAGCATTGCATCTTACGGCTAGTTAGGGTTGTACACTTCTGTACTAATTACGCTAATGGGCTATGGATAAGGAAGGTTGATTTTAGAGTAAATGTACTCCAATTTGCTTGGAGAGAAAGAGGAAAACTATTTAGGAAAACCACTCTAAGCACATCTGACTGGGATCGAACCCTGATCTCGGTAGTCTAGTATTTTGTGAAACTGGCGTTTTAGACCATGTGGACACCGAAGCGGGTTGCATAGATCTTAAATATATGTTTATGTTATGCACAATATATCAATTTTGGCATTCCTGTGATCATACATAAAAATTATAATGAAATAATATCCAAAAAAAAGAAAATCATATTTGTTTATGGCGTGAAAAACATAGCAGGCTTAAAAGTTTTATTCGAATTATAAATATGACTCATTGCTTTGCTTTACGTTATAAGTAAAATTTAAAATAGTAAAAATTGACCTTTTTTTTAATGAATGAGAGGTTCTCTCGTGGTGTTGAAGTAATGGCTCACATTAATACCGGTGTATAAAATAAGAGCCAGTAATATTTACGTGGAGACTAATCAGTGGATCAAGTTTTGTTTTAATACTTAAATTAGAGTAAATTGTTTTAAGCAACCCACACACATACACAGAAATCAGAAAGATTTATAATTTTTAGTACCTGTTCAGGCTACACGCACATATTAATTAGACTAAGGGAAGGTATAATTTTAGAGGAAGTCACTGGTGTTTGCATGGAAGGAGGACGGGAAACCATTTATTAAAAACCACGCTCATCCAACCGACTGAGATTCAATCCCAAATCTCCCCGTCACCAGTCACTTAGTCTAATACGAGAGTGAAACGTTAGATAATGTGGCCACTGATGGGAGTAACAACTTATTAAATGTTTCAATTCTATATTAGTTAGTAAATATGCTAAAAACATACAAATGGTTTGTCATATTTTTTGAACTCGATTGTTTGAGTGACTTTCATTAACTATGGTCCGATTTTATGTGTCATGAAAGGAATAGAAAATGGTCCAAATTCTAAATATACTCATGGTACGTGTTTAAAAATACAGCAAGTGAAGTGTATCTATAACCTCATCTTAATGAAGTCCAACTCGTGTCGTTATAGCATAAAGGACGTCAAGAGATACCGTTACAGTAGCCTACGGTCAATAGGCTCTATGTACTCCAACTGTTCGTTTACCAACTTAATCAGGTTTTGGAAACCACGAAATCTCCGTCTAGTTGACCTCTCGGCTTAGCTAATTGACATCAAATACTCCTACTCTCCAAATTTGCCAGATCCTCTTTACCCTTCCCCCTTATAAAACCCTCTCTCACACAAACTTTCACGGTTCGTTTATTTACTTCCTATTCCCTCCCCTCTTTTCTCTTGTTTTACCCAAAAACCCACCCACTGCCCCCCTACCTCCCTCTAAAAACCACTATTTTTATCTCGCTAGATTCTTCGTCAGAATCTCTATCCTAATTTCGAATGCTGTTCTGCTACGTACTGGGATCGCATACGATAAGGGAGTTCTCCCTTGATGAATCTCTGGAGGTCCCTGTAATTGGCTAAGGTTCGAGGTAGATTGAAACAAGGTTTAGTGTTTTAGGACTTGTTGAAAGACACGAGCATAATTATGTAGGAAGGAGTAAGACTGAACCAAATCGATTGTTCTATGAATCGCAAATTTATTTTTGAATGAATATTTGATTAAAACTTAACAAGCATCTTTGAAGAAAAAATATATTTCTAGATAAAATAATCACCAAATGTACTATACATACAAGTATAAATAAAATGTTGTTCAATAAATTTAGTTTAAATACAAATATTTACACTACCACTGTTAATATTTTCTTCAATTTATGGAATCAAAACGAAAATGTGTAACGTATTTGTTTTAAATTAAATTAGAATTTAATATTTAATAATTTGTGATACTAAATATTATGTTTCAGTCAAGCTTAATACCATTAAATGTTTCTCATTGCAGTAAAACTAAATTTTCATCAAACCATTTATTTGGGATGTCGGTAAACTTAAACCAGATTTTGGGCCAAAAAAATGTGATACTTAACTCATAAGTTGATGCGCCAAATTAAATAAAATTCAAAAGAAATAAAAAACTTTTGATCACTCTAAAAACACATTCAACATATGTGAGTAATTCGTCCTTGAAATTCTCACCAGTAAAAATAATTTAGGTTTAACATAAACTAACTTAGTATATAAGTTGCTAAGAAAATTTCCAAACAAACGTTTATCAAACTAAGTAAAAATAAGTCCACAATTTACTACACAACTGAATATTACGAAACCCAAAACTGACCACGTTGATCTAAAATACCACAGAGCTATGTTTAAAAAGTATTTTTAACGACGTCTTACTCACATATTTACTCCAATTAGAAGAGGAAAATATATTTTCTCGAAGAACTGGGAGGAAACCAGTTAATAAAAGAACACTTCAGTACAATGAGCTGGAATTTAAACCCTAACCTCCTCGTCAATGGAAAACCAGACTATACTGGAACGATTCCTCTGTCCCTGCGTCAATCTGTGCAGTAATTAATATATTATTTTAGTATAAAAAAGGATAATCTCCTTTTTTCATAAATTTTAATTTTATTTATTTGAGGTATTCAACATGCACTTTCTGAATAGCTTCTGAATAGGTTCTGAGTAGTTTAATAAAGAGCGAAAAGAGAAAAAAACGATTTTCTCAAAATCGGCTTTAACGATTTTGATTAAAATTCATATCTAGGCGTTGATTAAGATTATACACAAAATAGCCATTTTCATTTTCCCATGAAAATGACCTTTAGGGCTCTTTACAGAAGCAGAAATTTCATTATCTTCGCAACTATTTGAAATACTAAATAACTTATCATTGCAAAATTTTAGTACTATTAAAAATAAAGAAACTTTTAATTAGAATATTTCTCTATAAAACCAATAGCTTAGGAGATATTAGCCAAAATATTAAAATAATTTTGTGAGCTTTAGTTGTACAGAGATACTACTTAAATTTTAACGCAATAATTATCTAATTCCATAGAGTTGGTAGATAAGTAAGTCTCTCAAAAAGCTTATGTTCTTTTTTCTTTAACCTCTTGGGGGAAATGTTTGTACAGCAATGATCTATCTCTCTTATTTTAAACTCAATGGTCAATATTTACCTTTTTTAATGGTATAAATTTATAAATGAGGAATTTAGTAAAAATTCGATAACTATAAAATGTGTAATCCCTAATAAAATGTCGAAAATTGTACATGGAAGTCTAAGTTTTAATATGAAGTATTGACCCTTGTGGACCCAATATGGATCCCTTTTTTTTGGTCCAAATATACTAGTGAGAATTTATTTCTTTAAAAGGAAAATCATAAAATTTAAATCCGGGTTTCAAAAACTGTTTAACGTAAGTATAACGCAATTTCTGTTCTGGTTTGCTAGTGTATATTATTTTGTTTCACATAGATTTTTGAGTAAATATCTCCATTTTTAAACAATGCAGTGAGAAATTCCTTGCGGAGTTCCGTACAATTTATTTTTACAGTCGCAATACTTTACCTTTATTGTTCGAAATGTTAAATATAAAAATATATATATAAGCAGAAGCCCTGACTGAA
>CABFWB010003370.1:0-66265 GCA_902151455.1 Timema bartmani
CCCACCATCTAATCACCTGTCATGTGTATTGAATGTCCCACCATCTAATCACCTGTCATGTGTGGTGAATGTCACATCATATGATCACCTACTATTTGTGCTCTGACATGTGTGTTGTGTTTGCAGACGTGCTACGAGATGGAGCGATACCTCAAGGATGAGCCCAAGCTCCAATCTTACAAGAAGCTCCCCACGGACCTCGACACCCCGTGGAACCTCTTCACCGCCCCGGGCGCCGTCGCGTCGTGGGCCAAGGTGGAGGTGGTCGACCCTTTGACCCTGGACGAGCTCAACCTCGGCGACAACGCCAGTATGAGCTCCGCGAGCTCGGGTTGCTCGTGGGACAGTACCCTGAGCTGCGCGGTTCTGGTAAAGCAGGAACCTCTGGAGGAGGAGGACGATGATGACTACTGTTATCACCATCACCACCGAGATGACGCCAGACGCAGGCACAAGAAGCTCGCGGTCTGTAACCCCTTGGAACTGCGGCTTGTCGCGAAAGATTCTTCCGAAGGTCAGACAATCCTCCCGACTCTGACACCGCCTTCCAGTCCGGAATCCGGTCAGGGCCACAGTAACAGCAGTCACTCGAGTAGCGGGAGTGTGAGTAGTGGGGTGGGGGACTTGGGGCAAGGGCTCTTGAGGGTGGTGCCATCGAGTTCCGGTAACAGCAACAACGACGTGAGTTCTCGGAGTGCCATAGTGCGCCTGACGGCGAGGAACTCGTCCGGGGTGACGAGACTTATTTCCGTGACTCAGGAACACTTTCCTCAAGTGGCGAGGGAGGTAGCGTCCCCTACCGCCGGCGCTGTTGCAGTGATGAGGCACCACTCTAGGCACGACCACTCGCCCGACTCGAAGAGGAGGATACACAAGTGTCAGTTCCCCGGTTGCAAGAAGGTCTACACCAAGAGCTCTCACCTCAAAGCGCACCAGAGGACGCACACAGGTAGGACATGAACATGGACATTCATTAAGTAGCATTACCGTGTCTCGCACCAGATCAGCCGCACAGGTAGGACAAGGAACATGTCAGGTTATAGGTCACTCGTCACGCACACAGGTAGGACAAGGAACATATCAGGTTATAGGTCACTCGTCACGCACACAGGTAGGACAAGAAACATGTCAGGTTATAGGACACTCGTCACGCACACAGGTAGGACAAGAAACATGTCAGGTTATAGGTCACTCGTCACGCACACAGGTAGGACAAGGAACATGTCAGGTTATAGGTCACTCGTCACGTACACAGGTAGGACAAGGAACATGTCAGGTTATAGGTCACTCGTCACGTACACAGGTAGGACAAGGAACATGTCAGGTTATAGGTCACTCGTCACGCACACAGGTAGGACAAGGAACATGTCAGGTTATAGGACACGCGTCACCCACACACGACGTTGTTAATTTACAATTTAAGGATGTATGAGATCTGTATAATTTCACCGCGACACAATATCAACATTGCTGCTAATCGAACCCACGACCATTAAATTGATAGACATGCGTGTTATTGATTGTTTATTCCTCCAGATTGGAAATAATATTGTTTCTGTAAAACTTGTGGGCCTACAAACTAAAGCTACTCTTAAATACTTTCCTCTACGCCACTCACTTTTCCGGAAAATTGACTGAAAGGGTATTTTGATATATCTTTTGGCACACCACCGCAACAATTTGAGATTAAAAAACATGTAAAAAAGTTGTGGGACTATTAATGGTAAAAACTTTTATCTGAAATAATATTTATGAAACCAATATTTTCCTAGCTATAATCAATTATATTTTTAAAATGGAGGTTTAAGAAAATGTAGTTCCTCATAAGAAAATATACACTTAAAATTGAGGTTCAAGTAATGTAATGTATGTTTATAACTTACCATAGTGTGCATTGACCAGGAAAACCGGGAATCATATTTGAATTTTATGCATCGGGGAAAAAAAACCCGGGAGAAATGCTTGTATTTTTTCATTTGTTGGGAATCTAAAGGCGAGTAGCTCTCTAAATAGTTTATAGGTCTCTTAAAGTATCGACATTTTTTTTAAAAAACTAGGGGAGGACCACTCCAAATATCTTGGAAAGGAGTTCAACTTTGAAAATGTTCTCAGGCGAAGACCTCTAAAAATAGCTTCTCGGAGCATTCAATTTTCAAACATTCTCTGGGGTCGAATTCTCGTACCGCCCTTTGACTTGAGGGACTTTTTTTTAGTTTTTCTAGTCACCCCCCTCTACACAAATAAGGTTCTGCCAATGGGTGCATCACATTTGTACACATGAAACTAATTAACTTGTCTACTCTCTACTCGGAACTGAGCTCGCATCACAAATGGAATAGTTACTATCTGATCCAGCCATCAAAAACAAGTGCAATGAGAATTCCAGGATTCCATGGTTGTACCCTGAATTAATTATTTAGGGGTGAGGGAGGGGGGGGGGTTCTATCTGTGGTTCGTGCCAAGTCTCCCAACAGGTTATGGTTAGGATTTTTGAAGTAATTTAAAGTATTTCAAGACATTGTGGCTTTAGGTGGTATGGATTGTGTAGGGCTGCAATAGTCTACTGACCTAGGCATTGAGTAGATATATTTATTAACAATATTTTCTCTAACCCACTCTAGTGGCCGCATAGTCTAAGGTGCTACTCTCACCATAGACTAAACCACTGATGAAGGAGAGATCGAGTTTTAATCTCGGTCGAGTGTATACTGAGGGTAATTTTTCAAAACTGTTTTCCCTCTCTCTCTCTCTTTCTCTCTCCACGCAAATGCGTGTACACTTCCTTTAAATTTAACCTTCCCAACCCCTTAAATCATCAGCGTAATTAGTACATACACGCATAACCCGAAAGGGTAGTAAGACGCGGTGATAATAAAAAACCTCGCTCCATTACTAAAATTTGGTAGCATGTTCACCCCTTTTACCAAATATTTTCATTCAGAATTATTTGTTCTGTCTTACAATCGTAGGGGAAGACTCTTGGAAAATTTGTGATTTTTTTTTTATTTTTTTACCAGAAAATCCGCGAGCTATGCTGGAGTTTTATTCTAAATTTTGAGTGACCACCCTTTACTAATATTCTCCAGAAAATCAGATAAGTATTTAGATTAGAAACTACAAAACTAAGAGCTCTCTAAATTTACAAAACTAATAGAAACTACTTTGGTTCCTAGCTGGTGGTGACATGATACTGGCATGACAGTGTATATTATTTAATTTATTTTGATGTGTTTTCCATGACATTTCTGCAACAATGTATATTATTTTGTTTCACCTATCTTATGATCTATCTTAGACCACAACGAAAGGTTGTCCGTGCTTGGACAGAAATTTCGTTGTCTATGGTTCCATATTTAGGTAAAGGAGCACCGTACCATTTATTTAAAAAAAAAAATGCATTGTGCACTTAAAATAATTATTATAAAAGTTAACGTTTTGAACATTAATTAGAACTCACTCTATTTAAATTACCTCAAAAAAGTAAACTCTTTAAAGATTATATCTCATCTTAACAAGATTTTCATTTCTCCTTGTTTAGCTAGTTTCATTTTTTTTTCAATCTTGTAATAACGGTTATTAGCTCTTCTCTCTGCACTGTAGAGTTATTTTTCTCTACCATTTTCCTAGTATTAGTACTAAAGAACAGGTGTTGGGGTATAATATTCTTCCTTTTAACATCCAACAAAATTAAACAAGAGTCAAATAGGGTTCTTTCTATCGGAAAACATCTTCCTCTTCTACTTGTGCCCTGCATACGTATCCGAAATTCAAGCTGTATTTTACCTCCGAATAGGAGAGAGCTGGTTTAAACGAGGTTGATTTCCTCAACCTCAACCTCCCCAGGCTCGTTGTTTGGTCGTTTGTTCCGGTCCCCAAGTCCACGTTGTTGTTGACTCAAGGGGGACGCGCCCTGCATGTGATACCTTGTGGCGCTCCCAGTGTTTGTTTTAGGCAATCTCTCTCACTCCATTCGACCGACTGGCAGAAGGCGCCAGGGTCGTATCTTGTGCATCTTACCACCCGCCCGGGATGTTCCCAACTTGATAAGCTGTAATGTGTTAGCTTCATCGATGGGCATGCGGATTAAATGTCATGCTCACCTAGTTTGGTTTACAGGTTATGTAAGTTTCAAGGCTCGAATATTGGTTGGGTGGCTTTATCCTTAAGTGTTTTATCTCACTACACGCTAATGTGGATACATTTACTCTAAATTCTACCCTCATATCCACCCCATTAGTATAAATATACGAATTGCCCTTTGAGACACACCCGTCTGTCATTCTTAGGGGGTGTTAACCTTTGAGACACACCAGTCCGTCAATCTTCGAGACACACCCTTCTGTCATTCTTATCTGTGTGTCAATCTTTGAGACACACCCGTCTGTCATTCTTATCAGTGTGTCAATCTTCGAGACACACCCGTCTGTCATTCTTACGGGTGTGTCAAAACTTGCAACACACCACTTTGTCATTCTTGCGCAATATTTATTCAACTTGAAATATCTCTACAGAACGGGAAGGGGCCGAGAGGATGTGTTTAGGAGGAGGGTGGGGGACGGGAAGCCGCACTAATTAGAAGTTTTGGACTCGGGGACTTAACTAGTTAACTGGTGTTGTTTTTGTCGCGTCCTCCGCTTTTGTGTGAAGGCAGATAGGTGGCGGGGTTCGGGGTGGTTGTGGCTCGATAAATCACCCCCTGGCCACCCTGCTCCCCACAGATTGCGGGTGGTTGTATTATATGCGCGCCCAGACATAGCCGTACACTAACCTCTAACCCCGAAAGTCATACCCACTGGGTAATTAATCACCAACCCGCAGTCTGGACCACATCCAATACTATTACTAGAGTTTGTTTTTTTGGTGGAATAATATTTTATTTATCTCTTCAGGCGACACAAGGTTTGTGTAAGTGTGCTTTCAAGAAGTGAATACAAATACAGCACTTACATTATATTGTGATATTGTACGAAGCCCTACGTTGGCTCGTTGGGTGGCAATTGTAGAATCCTAAAAGCCTCTTCGTTGGATAGCCAATTTTAGAATTCGCAAAGACAACTTATAATTTTGATCTCCTTCCCTGGCTAGCTCAGCTTACCTTCTCGACGCGATTATCATATAAAGAAATTCCCACTTTTACAATAAATATACTTTGAATCACTTTTATATTAATTTATTATTAGAACGTGTTCCTTTATACGTTATTACTATAACAATTACAACTTCCGCTCATACAATCAACCCGTCCCTACGCTACAGTAGCCCCATGACTTCTTTGGTGGTGACTGACAGCTTTGAAAAGTTACCAGACCAAATTATGTATCCCTACGCCGAACCATATGATCTGCAAAAACATGTGTTTAGCAGCTGTCAGTCAGCACCAAAGAAGTCATGGGGCTACTGTAGTCACTGTACACATATCATAATTAAATATGTGGCGACAAGCTACACACGTCTTGTCATCACCCCGGTAACTGAGCGTCTCCCTCTGGTCTAACAGTCAGAGCTCGTTTCTCCCTCGCGTCTTTTTCAAATTCTGATGACATCGACGATTGCACCAGAGTTGACTGACAATCTCGACCTATCACATGAGAGTAGCCTAGCTTGAATTCTGGCTTTCTGGTTGGATGGACAATGCAACCAGAAAACTCAGTGTTAGATCAGCTCTTTCCGTTTTGGTTTCATCGTCCAACGCACCCAGTAAGCATATTTAAAATAAAATAAACGTACTGATTTCCAAACTGCCTGAATGGCCTAAATATTATAAAATGCAAATGAATAATCAAAATAATAATATAAAAATAAAGAGAATTCCCGAATTTAAGTATAAAATGTAAATAAAATATTAAAACTACAATCTCATCCTTCCTTTTCTAAACAACATAGGATTTACAAGTTGGGAAATTACAATATTTTATGCAAGGTGTATCAGCACACTTAGCGTGAACGCCGAAACACTATCCTGACGACGTCATACGGAGTACACATGTTGGTACTATTCCTCTGATTCATTACTCACGCACTCGGATAACACCTGGACTTCGTGGGAAATTTGTTAATTATATTTACTCCTTGCTACCCGTTTCGGTTGTATGTGGTTGGTTACTCTTTAGACTGAGTCCCTCTTTCACCCGCTTCCCTCCACAGTCACCGCGCTATCACCTGCATCGGTGGACACGTGGAGATCATTTAGTTTGGTTTACCGGTGACAGGAAGTTCTTGTTTAGAATCTCGGCTGAATGTACTGGGAGGATTTTTTTTTTCTAAAATGTTTCCCACTTTTCTTTAATGCAAGTTCTGGTACATTTCCTCTATATTTTACCTTCCCCTATATGTATATTTATTGGCTAATGGTTCTAAGACGCGACGAGAGAATCCTGCTTTTCTCTGGACCGCTGTTTCCCGGGCCCACATAGAGCTGTAGGGCTAGTAAGATTATGTTAAAACTGTTAGTTAAACATACCTAACTAATCTAGGTTCATAGACAAATATTAGCCACTATTGTACAGCAAATATATATTTTATGATAAAGTCAAACGTGATCTTTCTGAAACGTAAACATCACCATAAACTTGTGCGCTTAACTTAACCTAAGGCATCACCAAACACTCAAAACTATAGTACAATCAATTTGAGCATATCAGTAGCATATAAAACCTTAATATTTACTCACTAATTCCAACCCCTGCCTGGGGTTGAACCAAGGTCCTCTGGCATATATTCTATAGTCATCTCGCCTACGTGTAGTAGTCTCGCCACCCGCTAATTACTAATAAAACAGGCATTGTGATATTGTTAATTACCTACTTTACTGGAGTGAGCTAATGTTTTATCTCGCGAGGTGTCACACACATACTCTTACATTTAAAAAACACAGATAGAATACAGCCATTCCAGGTTAATTACAAAGCTCTTTGCATATTTTATTTCACTTTCCCTTCTCAAAAGAAATATGCAAAATATTATTTTAAGTAAGTTACCGCTCATTAAAAAAGGAGAAGTTTTATTTTTCTTTATATCCCGAACGCCAGAGCAAGAGTTTTTTTTGGGGGGGGGGGNGGGGGGCAGAGTACCACTCAGCTCCAAGTAGCAATTAAATTCAATGTCTTATATATTTCTTTGAGCTTTCTCTCTTCTTTTCACTAAGATAAATTATAATAAAAACTCAGGACTAAAATGTTGAGGGCTTTTTTTTTTCTGGGGAGGAAAAAGAATGGCAGAAAAAGGAATAAAAGGAGGGAGGTTATTTTCCGGTGTAGAATAAATAAAGAAGGAAGTTCTGTCGTCCTTAACGAATGATTCATATAAATTAAAATATAACATCACCTGGAGAGAAGCAAGATGAAATAATGTGAGGGGGAGGAGGAGGTACCGAGAATTAAGGGGCTGGGGTGTATCTGTATCGCTAATAATATTTTGAAACCACACATGACTTATTCAACTGGCGTCTTACCACCCATCCGGACAGTGAGGAGAAAGGTAAAATTTAGTGAAAGTGGACCCGTATTTGTTTGGAGAGATGTGGAAAACTATCCAGGGAATAAAAAACATCCTCAGTACAATTTACTGGAATTCGAACCCCGACCTTCTTGTTACCGGCAAGCCATACTATACGAGCCTGCCATTTTATTCCGCGTGCCCACCGATTCTCTAACACATTTTTTAAACTTATAAGGTATTATTGTTAAGCAAATGGTTGCTAGCATTGGTGGTACAGGATGTGGAAGGTAATAAACTGACCCCAGTTAAATTTGTCAGGATTGAACTCGGGCCATTTGGCCTGTGTACAGGTTAAAACGTTGTCTTGTTTAGCTGTCAACCCGCCTGACTGACCCAGGAGGAAAGTATATAGCCTACTAGAAGTAGTTGATTAGCCATTGCGCTTTTATAAGCCTATCCTTTACCGAAAAAATTCTGCTACATTATTTAAAATGTACCCTTATTATGCCCCCTTAAACATGCTAGTTTAGCATTTCACAAATTGGTGGACGTAGCCTATTTCATTTAAATTAAATTAGTTTAATAATGACACCCTGACACGGGAATCGAACCCGGTATCTTTGATCGCGTTTGAGTGCCCATATAATGAGCCTGAGCCCGAACCCACTCCTGGATAGCTCAGTGGTAGAACATTAGTGTGGCCAAACGTCTTTGGTTCGAGTCCCATGCCATGGTGTCGTTGCTAAGCTAATGTTAGCTTAAGTCGCTATAGACAACCAGTTTTGACATTTCTCACCCTCTTCACCATGTTCTCTTAGGCTACCTGGTAAATTTCTGCTAATATAAAATAACAAGAAGATATAAAATAGTGTATTAGCCTCAGATTGCAGGGAAATGATTCAAGAGTTGGTTTCTAATTTGTGTATAGTCCCCTTAAAGACTCGACGTCTAAAAGGACGTCTAGACGCTATTAAAACCACGAGAATTCTAATAAAGCGTCTCTTGAGTAAGACAAGTGAAGGCAGAGGACGGTCTTGAAGCGCCCCAAGCGGCCAGTCTCTCTACTAGAGTCCGGGCACAGTATGTGGTGGGGGTCTGTTTCCTTTGTATAGAACATTGACAACATTAAAACAGGCTTATTACGGCCAACATTGAAAACATTTTACTATATTTCTATTGTTATTGATAATATCTATCAAGTGACAGCTGCAGATCACACGGCTTGACGTATTAAATGTAGGTACTCAACATAAAACAGGATACATACTATAAAGGTTAGATTAATAGGAAAAATATCCATATTTGTATGGAGGGAGAGTAGAAATATATTTAGGGGGAACCACCTTCAGAGCATCCAGTGGGAACTCGAACTCATACCTCCCCGGCAACTATTCTCGTGAGAGTGATGTCTCAGACCGTGTGACCACTGATGTGGGCTTTGGTAAATTTATTGTTTTTATTTGTATTCGGTGACCTGGTGGTCTAGGGGTAAGGTGTCAGACTTCTGTGCTGAGGGTCCGGGGTTCAATCCTCGGTCCCGGCACAGATTTATCTTAATGCCAAACCCTTCCTTCACCTCTGACAAGATGTGTATTAATCACAACTTGTGAATGTGAGGAATGCCAGGCCTCCACCGTGGTTCGGATTCCACGTTAAACTGTAGGTCCTCCATTTCATCTCACAATCACCCTACCATTACACATTAGCGTAAGTGCGTATAACCCGAACGGGTAGTAAGACGCGGTGCTAATAATAATAATAATAATAATAATAATATTTGTATTCAAATGCTCACACTGATATTCTTAACCGAGATATTTTGTGGATGCGGCTGAATGAAATCTGGTGTGAAACTGGGTAGATTGGCAACACTGCTTGTAATGGTGGCAAGGGGACTTCTTTCTGGGAAGTCGCGACGACGCTTAATTTGACGACACCTTTTGATGTTCTTCCAGTTATTCGCGCATTCGAGAGGAGAAGAAACGGGTGGATGAGAAAGAGCAATTACAGGAAGTTGGTACGCGTACACCAAGCTACCGGTATAATAAAGAAAAGGTTTAAGGTCGCGAAATAAAAGTACTATTAAAGTACTTTTTTTTTCAAAGTTTAGTCTAAATATTTTTTTTTATATTAGATACATCCTATTTTCTATAAAGCTAAAGTAATTTGGCTAGCCACAAACTCACAATGAGCTAGATCTTATGCAATTGTGTCAACATTAAAATGGATGGAAAAAGGTTTTTACTTCAAGTTGTGTAAACTTAAGAAAAAAATTTTTTTTTTTACATTGCTTTGAGCTTCACATGCCTTGTTTTTCTGTTACCGTTTTAACTTCACAAATACATAAGTGAATCACAAATTACTGGTTCAAACTAGCAAATTGGAACCGGAACCGTTAAAATAAATATTTACTAACAAGATCCGGCACTTTAAAGGTTTCTGTTCAACTCCCTGATTTTAAATCTATTGCAGAAGGTCTACGCCGTTTAGAACGTCGTTTTTATTTTGTCATCTTCGTTTTGAAAATATTTTGTATTGGTTGCTTCAAACTTTTTTACTTAGGATATTTTAATATTTATTTTTTCAAACAAGCCTTTATATCCTCAGAATATCGTACTCGCAGCAAACCAACCCGCCCAGAGATGGATAGGAACAGGCATCCTCTCAACTCAAGACAAGTGTTGGTCAGTGAGGAAATACTTGAACCCCTCTATTCGTTGTTACTGTTGGTTCAACACCAGAGTTATAAACCAACTAACGTAGGTCAGGGCGTAAGATATCAGGAGAGTAGTTCAAAGGAAATGTACCATCATTAGCGCTGGAAAGAGAATGATACAATCACAGTGGAACGACACGTGTGGAACCTGCACCCTGGCCCTTATTACACTCTGTTGTGGTCGTATCCCCGGCCACCTTGTCTACTTCAGATGACTGCTTCAAACAGCTCAGGCACAGCTCGGGGTATCTTTGTCTTGAACTGCTGAGAGGGTCGAGGAGTCCAGGATTTGAACCTTTTTATACTATTTTGTCAAACTATTTTTATTAAACTAAGAGGCTGACAGATAACAAATACTTTAATATATTTCTTAAATAATGCTATGTAGTGTGGGCCGCTTTAATGAATATACTTTTCCTTTAAGAAGAATGTGACTTTTTAATAAATATAAAATCATATTGACTTAATAATGTCGGGGTATTTGTTCTCTCAGTCGCGTTTCTATCGTTCCACATGATTGTGATTACGTTATTCGAATTAATTCCTACTGAAAGGATTCTTAACTCTTTGACTTTCTAAGACCGTTTCAAATTTTCTTGGTCGTCTCTTTTCGCCTTCCTCCCCCAGTTTCCTCCAGTTATATCCTCCCCCCCCCACCCTCTATTCCGGGGACCGCACACGCACTACGTTAGACGTCAAGAAATTACCCGGGGAATTAAAATGAGTGTCGTAATTCCTCCCCCCCTCCCCTTACCCTTTCTCAATCTCATGTAACTCTAGCAACCCCCTCCCCCTCAGACTTCGAAAACTCCTCTTATTCCCACGCTTGCTTCCTCTTCCATCCTTCCCCCAACCCTTCCTTATATCTATACTAGGATTGCCAAAGAAAGAACCATTTATAAAGAACATGATTACTACGTGGAACTCGCATCGTCAGTCGCACGATCTAACGCGTCACTCTAGTGCTAAGACTGATCTGGGCTCGATTTCCATTCGGGTGTACTGAGGGTGCTATTTTTTTCTACTTAGTATCTCACTCTACCTCGATGCAAATGTGGATACACTTTCTATAACTTCATACCTTCCTCATCCCTATTCTACAATAGTAATTAATGAATACGGCCCGAGCGGGTAGTGAAGACCCGGCCACAGGCTGGAGACACTTGATGATGGTGATGAACATACAGCATCTTGACAGATCCTCTCACAACTGACACAAGTTCTGGGTCTGAATGTCAGGTAAAGAAGATTCTTCAAATGGTGATCCGACTATATCCCGCGGTCAAAGTTAAAAGAAAGACCTTCCCTTCCCCCTCGTGTAAATTGTACAGTCACCCCCTCCATGCTTGTGTCGGTGTAAAGATTGAAACTTGGGAGGCAGCTGTTCTCGATTGTCAAAATATTTCATAGGGATTTTACGTGCACTTTCTAACAAAAAATTTAGATATATATATCTGCCGGCAGGATCAAAACATGTCAGTGCTTTCATTTGTAGGATACTTATCCGCTATCCTCTAATAACCACATAGGTGTTATTTATTTTGTATCCGTATTTTACTACCGATCCGGGTACACACATACAATAACTACGATAGTTAAATAGGTATGAGGAAGATATAATTTTTAAGAAAATTACTTGCATTTGACTGGAGGGAGAGTGAGAAACAATTTAGCAAAAAAACCCACCCTACGTGCGCTTGACCGGGATTACGAGCCATATCTCATCTTTGGCAATCCAGACCATTGCGAGAGTGATGCGTTAGACCATGCGACCAATGAAGTGGGTCGCACTGCTGTTCACGTGGTCTAAAGCTTCAGGCTCGCAGTGAACTGAATTGGCGGTGACGTCAGAGAACGGTTCGTGTGGCGTGGACGTCGATGCACACGAATTGTGGAACAACTCATCCGAGGTTGGTAATACTCTTACACGAGCTGCGGGGTAAAAATTAAATTTATAGTGACTTTGTTCAAAATGGAAAATGGAGACTGGTTGGGTTAGGTTAGGTTTGGTAAACTCCATTCACGGTAGGAAATACTCTCTGAAAGGTCTTTTTTCCTACCAATATCCTACTATATAATAGATTTCTGGTAGGGAAAAAGGCCTTTCAGAAAACAATATGTTAGGTTAAGCTAGGCTATGTTAGGTCAGATTAGGTTAGGTATGTTAGGCTAGGTCAGTTTAGGTCAGGTATGTTAGGTTAGGTCAGTTTAGGTTAGGTATGTTAGGTTAAGCTAGGCTATGTTAGGTCAGTTTAGGTTAGGTATGTTAGGTTAGGTCAGTTTTGGTTATGTTTGGTTAAGTTAGGTTAGGTTATGGGTTAGGAGTTGAATGTGATTACAGGTTGTTCCTAAACTCATGCGCACAGGCTAATAGGTATACTATAGCCACAATTCGAGTGCGCTTGTAGACGCAACTTCTAACATCAAATGATGTGTAGTTCTATAGATTGATCACTGACCCGCCTCGGTGGCGTAGTTAGCTAACGCGCTAGTCGTGTTGAGCTCGACTGCCGAGGACGGGGAGATCGAGGTTCAAATCTCGGTCGGGTGAACTTGGGGTGGTTTTTCCTAAATGGTTTTCCACTCTCCCTCCACGCAAATGCGGGTTCACTTCCACTATATTCAACCTTCCCAATTCCTAACCCATTAACGTAATTAGTACTTAAGCGTATAACCCGAACGGATAGTAAGACGCGGTGCTACATAAAATTAAAAAAAAAAAAAAAGATTACTGGAAAGAAACATCTGCAGTTCCGATTCCAGGTAGCGCACGCTTTATTTCATACAAAATAGTAACATTAAAAATCACGCAGTTACTAAAATAGTACCAGCTCAGAGGGCCATGGGGTCTAATGCGCTACTCTTAGAGGAGACTATACTGCTGATGACGGGGAGATCGAGGTTCGAATATCGGCCGGTGTACTGAGTTTTTTTTTTACTAAATCGTTTTCCACTCTTCCTCCACGCAAATGTGGCTACACTTCCTCTAAATATAACCTTCGTAATCCCTAAAATACCATTATCGTAATTAGTACATAAGCGTATCACCCGAACGGGTAAGTAAGAAGTGGTGCTAAAAGGAAGAATACTAAAATAGTAACCTCATTTCTTCTACTTTAATTTGCAGCATTGTGTACTTGTGGCGGTCGCGGTGTTTGCCCATAGAATGTAAGCCTGGCCCACTCTTCGATGCGCGCGCAGCATCTCTACTGTCTGGGAATGTGTTTACTAATTAAAGTAATCGCATCTGAAGTGTATAAAATGCGCTGCAGCTCCCGGTAACGACTGTATCAATGAAATGAATCGTGATTCCTTCTTCAAAAGGTTTAAAGCAAGGGTTTAGATGTTTTTGCACAAGGGGGGGGGGGGTTAAAAGGGAGAGGAGGTTTGTCGGAGGGAGAAGGGGTGAGCAAGCGACTCATCCCTTCAAACATTATTTGCCCAAGCGATGTTTGTTCAACTCGGTTTCCCTCGCTGATATTTTATTAAACTCGACATTCTACCATCCTCTTCGCGAATGAGCGGTAATGTGCTGATTTAATTGATTATAATTACATTTTGACATATTAGGATGGGTGGAAAAGGAGGGGAGGTCTCTGTCACTGTAAAATGAATGCATCGAGGAAGTAACATAAACCACTATGGATCCCTTGTTTCAACAATAAATATGTCATTCATGGAATTATGTGGCATGGGCTGTTGGTAATATCGGCGCATGTTGGTTTTAAAACCTAAACGCGATTTACAAGATGATATCAACATTATTGTAAATAATGACTTTATAAGTTAATGTAATCCTCAAATAGCAATATTTGACTAACTATATTTATGTGTTTTTCGAAATTGAAATTATAATTATGTAAAGTTATATTAATTGTCCATCCCCGCTCCTCCATTATATTTTTTCAAAGAGAAAAATATGTTCGGAAATGTATTTGTAAACACATTTTTCAAGTTTATTTTTTAGGGTGAACTTGATTTTACGGGAAATTCGAATATATTTGTGATTATCATTAACACGAATGTAGGCGTGCCAGATTTGAGCTAGTCTTCATCATCATCATCATCATCATCATCATCTTCTGTGTACCCAAGTCAATTATTTCAAATTACTCCATCTTGTGTCCTCCCACCATTCTCTTTTTCTCACTCTCTCACTTGCTGTTATCTGCAATTGTAATTATTGGTTTCCCTTGTGGTCCTTTCTCTAGCTACTTTATCTTCATCATTCTCCTTGAGATTATTTACTTTTCTATATAAATTACGCCTGAACACCATCCTAACCCTCAATTCCTCTACTATCTCATGTGCTACATTTTCCTCAATACATGACCATAGATATAACCCTCGCTTCCTCTACTAAATCATGTACTCTACTAAATCATGTGCTCCATTATCCTCAATATATGACCATAGATATAACCCTCGCTTCCTCTACTATCTCATGTGCTCCATTATCCTCAATACATGACCATAGATATAACCCTCACTTCCTCTACTATCTCATGTGCTACATTTTCCTCAATACGTGACCATAGATATAACCCTCGCTTCCTCTACTATCTCATGTGCTCCATTATCCTCAATATATGACCATAGATATAACCCTCACTTCCTCTACTATCTCATGTGCTACATTTTCCTCAATACATGACCATAGATATAACCCTCGCTTCCTCTACTATCTCATGTGCTCCATTATCCTCAATACATGTACATAGATATAACCCTTGCTTCCTCTACTATCTCATGGGCTCCATTATCCTAATTACATGTCCATAGATATAACCCTCGCTTCCTCTACTATCTCATGTGCTCCATTATCCTAATTACATGTCCATAGATATAACCCTCGCTTCCTCTATAATTTTATGTGCTCCATTATCCTAATTACATGTCCATAGATATAACCCTCGCTTCCTCTACTATCTCATGTTCTCCATTATCCTCAATACATGACTCTAGATATAACCCTCGCTTCTTATACTATCTCATGTGCTCCATTATCCTCATTACATGTCCATAGATATAACCTTCGCTTCCTCTACTATCTCATGTGCTCCATTATCCTAATTACAAGTCCATAGATATAACCCTCGCTTCCTCTACTATCTTTTTGTGCTCCATTATCCAAATTACATGTCCATAGATGTAACCCTACGCTTCCTCTACTATCTCATGTGCTCAATTATCCTCAATACATGACTATAGATATAACCCTCGTTCCTCTACTATCTCATGTGCTTCATTATCCTTAATACATGACTATAGATATAACCCTCGCTTCCTCTACTATCTCATGTGCTCCATTATCCTCAATACATGTCCATAGATATAACCCTCGCTTCCTCTACTATCTCATGTGCTCCAACATCCTCATTATTTGTTTGTAATGCTGTTTAGGTCTATAGGATCTATTTAAAGATAGTCCATCTCTACAGACTTACGCCTTAAGTATTCATTGAAGAATGTTCTTGATTGTTGTAGTTAGTTGCTAACAAACATAACAGGTCTCTTTAACGTAGTTATTTTTTTCTCTATTCTTAACTATATCTTTGCTATATTTACTGAACAATGTTATTATTGAAGGCAGGCCGCTATTATTTTTCTTGTTATAATATGTTTATCCACGAAACAAACTTTTAAATCACGCATTCTAAGGCGTTATGACTACGGAGGCTGGATTATCAGTTCCCAGGAGGTCAATACTCGAATCTCTGTCGACTGCATATGGGGTTAATTTTTCAGATGCTATGTGGTTTTCCGAATCTCTATCCACGCTATGTGGGTGCATTTACTCTGAATTACCCTCCAAATACCTACTCCATATATATATATATATATATGGTGTTAAACAAACCAACGGAAAATAACATCTATGACACAACCGTACAAACTCTTTCATCTAGTCTATTATTGTTTGAGACATTTTAAAAATCACTCTTCAGTAGACCACTCTTAATCTAAGAGCTAAGATTAAACTAAAATAAAAACTACTCTATATGTGGCCATTCTACATCTAAATATTTACTCCATAAAACCATTTTGGCTAAAGCTCCAGTTACACTCAAACAGACAAAAAGTTTGGGCCGTATGCAAGAACTGGAATAAGTGGATGCTTAGTGGACACTACCGTGGGTTCGTGCTATCATAGATTAAAAGGTGGAGCGATGTTGTGCTCAAGACCACACTATTGGTCCACTAAGCATTCACTATACGTTATTGCATACCACCCTTGGACATGGGGGACAGATAGATGACATATCCCTCAGGTGTTCTTGTCCTAGTGACATATCTCTCGGGTGTCCTTGTCCTGGCAACATATCCCTCAGGTGTCCTTGTCCTAGTAATATATTTCTCAGGTGTCCTTGTCCTATTAACATATTTCTCAGGTGTCCTTGTCCTATTAACATATTCCTCAGGTGTCCTTGTCCTAATAACATATCCCTCAGGTGTCCTTGTCCTAGTAACATATCCCTCACGTGTCCTTGTCCTAGTAACATATCCCTCAGGTGTCCTTGTCCTAGTAACATATCCCTCACGTGTCCTTGTCCTAGTAACATATCCCTCACTTGTCCTTGTCCTAGTAACATATCCCTCACGTGTCCTTGTCCTAGTAACATATCCCTCAGCTGTCCTTGTCCTAGTAACATATCCCTCAGGTGTCCTTGTCCTAGTAACATATCCCTCAGGTGTCCTTGTCCTAGTAACATATCCCTCAGGTGTTCTTGTCCTAGTAACATATCCCTCAGGTGTCCTTATCCTGGTAACATATCCCTCAGATGTGTGTTGGTTGGTGGTAATCTCAAGAGACGCAGCCTCCTGTGTCACACACACACACACACACACACACACACCCGACTCATCCCCTAGCCGAGTCTCTTTTCACCCCTCACCCTCGTGTTGTTCATGTGTTGGTATGACTCGGCCTCGCTAATAACAGCAGTTGGTATACCTCAGAGCAATCTTTGTCAAGTGTTTGCGCGGGAGCTTTAGTCGGTCCTAGCAGGGTTTATTCCTCTGATGAGAGCACTCGGGGCTTAATTAGAAACTAGAAGCTACCTTCTGTAGACTATACTGTGTCCACTTTGATAGTGCGTACTATGTGTCCTCTCTGCTGGAGCGCTCTACACAACGTGCAATGGTAAACATCTCGTAGATATCACTAGTTTAGGGTTTGTAACGTTGCCTTTATAGTGTTCCACAAGTATTGGGGACGGGGATTTGATCCTGGTTGGTGCTGATGTATATATATTTATTAGTTTTATACGATGTGATGCTGACATATATTTAGTAAATCTCTAAACCTAGGCTTAGAGATAGACTTGTACTTTAATTACTGTTCTCGGATAAGTTAGTAAGTGATTGGATAGTAAGTGTATTTCGGAAGTGCACATGAAATACAACAAATGAATATTATAGTCATTAGCTTTTAATTTGAGGGCGTGTAAAAACACTTGTTTTGAACTATTTTAATACATATGAATATGCAAGGATAGGATAGTGTGGAGAAAGTTAGTGAAGATGGATTAGGAACGGAGTTGTTTTTTGAGCTATATGCACAGTTACTTGCCTACCCCGTAAGGGAATGGCGTGATTAGGTATGTATATGTATATTATAATACTCTCATAGCACTAACTACTGCTTAACTAGGGTGAAAATAACACTATCATACCATTAACTACTGCTGAACTAGTGTGAACATAACACTATCATACCATTAACTACTGCTGAACTAGTTTGAAGATAACACTCTCATAGCACCAACTACTGCTGAACTAGTGAGAAAATAACACTCTCATAGCACTAACCACTGTTGAATTATTGTGAAACTGAACTTGGTGTGCCAAGTGACATGCAGGTTGAGATGGCCGGCCACACAATTACTTGTGTATTTTGACCGCTTGTTTGACTCATCCCACCTTTCGGAGAGGACAAGACGGCAGCATGGACCTAGCCTCCTGTCTTATCACAAACACAATGGTTGGTCATTGTCAGAAAATGGATATACAAATAGAGCAAATGTATCCACTCTATCATAATTTAGAAACTAATAATAAATAAATAACTAAACAAATAATAGGTGTACATATTTTCTTGTACAAAGATATAAATAAAATATTTCTATATTGTTTCACTAATGTCTTTCCCACGCTAACTTGCTATGAGCATACTAATTAAATATTAAACTCAAATTTGGAATAAAATAACCCCGTCCGTCACATATGGATTCTTCTCATATGAAGTAGTAAGCCTATTGAGTAATCCATCACAATATATCTCTGACATGGAATAGTAATAACATTATTTGAATGATTTGTCCAGTATCAAACGTTAACTAAAACCTGACCCTTAGCGACCTCTAAGCTATCTAATTTATTAAAACATTACTAGAAGCATTGACTATAAATATTATACTCACTTATAGAAGAGTTGATTGGAAATAGCTCTATCGATGTTTGTCTGGAGATGGTCAGAAACTGCAAGGTTGGACCCAGAAACACAAGGGTATGTTATTAAATCTTTCCCAAAATCGGGAGAGAAATAAACGGAACAATTTCAATTTGTCACAGTACTTTCTCTTTACTTAGTATTGGGTAACAAGTGGCCTTACAGCGGCCCTTCGGTCCTTCCCCCCTCCCCCTCAATCCTTCTCTCCAAATAATCAAACCTTCATTTACATAATTATGTAAAATAAGCTACCCAGGGATTGGGAGGCAAAAACATTTTTTTTAACGTCCTCACGCTTTTATAAATTTAAATCCGGCTTTATCAAGACCTGTCAGTGAATACGTTAATACGGTCGGGAAAGAAGCGGCTCCAAAAACTGGGACAGTTCTAAAGAAAGCTTAAATAGGGTGAATGATCCCATTGGCGGGACTTGGATCTCCGGACCACTCGTTCTTCTTGCTCAGTCTCGTGGAGTATTGTCTGAAATTATTTAATTCGAGGACATAAATCAAATATCACGCTCAACACAAGTCGTCAGTGACAGGATTTGGGTTCAAGATCCTGGGATCGCTTCTAGGTACGACAGAACAAAGCAGATACAGTCGCTGAAATTAGGGATTCCCCTTTAACATCGATGAGCCCACGTTCAGGTATACAGGATGTTGTGTTTTCTCTAAATCGTAATTATTTTTGTAGGTCGTGAATTGGTGTAATCTTTTCGTTTCTGAAAGTGGAGAGAGTATGGGAAAACTACCGTTTGGATCAAATAATACCGGGTTGAAACTCTAATCCCGATATTCCGAATTGCAATGCGACCTCTCGACCACGGGTGAGGTTTTCTGTCCTTGACAACTGTTGCGTAAAGGGGTAGAGGGGGGGAGCACTTGGACGCTGACAACCAACACGATGCTGGTCCAGTGAGTCGTGAGAAGCACAACAGTGGATCACTTGTCCACAGGGCCGTTTGGGAGCGGCCGGGGCTTTTAAACGCATTTCATAGAATATCTTCTGCCCGTTCATTCATTTACATGACAACTATATTTTGTTATCCCCCCCTCCTCCAACATCCGTCAACGTTTCGTCGTGCTTGCGCACTTTCAAATATCCGCTTGACGTTGATAGGCTGAGGGCTGCGATGCGCCTTGGGAAATATTTCTTTGTCGGGGAAAAACTGAGTTTTACAACAAAAACAAAATAAGTTACTTAAAATACTGAAATGTGTGTGAATTTAAGATATTAAACTGCAATCTTGAAAAGTAGGCAAACTTATAAACTAAACATGTTGACGAATCCTCCTTGAAACATTGGGTTGTGTATCTATTATATTTCCCTTTCAAGGTCGAATCATACTGTTATAAGCATTCATTATATTAATTCCCTTTTGTCAATTTTAAGAAAAAAGGTTATTTCATTCCTAATGAGAGCTCTTGCTGGAAAACACCGGGAATTTTATATTGAGAATATAATGGCAGCCCTGTAGGTTACACAGAATAGTAAAAATGGTATTTTGTTAAATGTTTAACTCTTTTTAATCACTGCGTTGAATACAAGAGCTATTAACTACCATAAATTACACCTTCGCTTGGATTCGAATAATCAACGCTCCGACATCGGAATTATAGTCTAATGCGAGCGTGACATCTCTAATGGCGTGACCACCGGTAGATATTTTTTAAGCAGATTATATATAATATTCTGAAAATTTAAGCACGCTGATTCAAACATGTCTTTTTTATTATACCTTAAACATGGATTGTGAAGCGACAGAAGAGGTATTTCCCCATCAATATTTCAGTGGAACCTGACTAATTCGAACTTTCGTATTTCGAAATCGTCTTCAATTAGAATTTTTCACCTGGTTCCGTGAATTTTGTACTAAAACAATGTTAAAAAATCGTGGATAGTTTGAATTTGGTTTTGATTAATTCGAACTTTTCGTAAGTTGTATTGTGCAGTATTGTTTTCCTACTTCTAGTTGTAGCGCCGTGTTGTTCTATTTTTGTAAACAGGGGAGGTGACGTTGGAATTCGGTCACTACCCTTCTTCACGACCCTCTCCCTCCCCCGTTCACCCATACGTCTTTGTTTACACGTACAGTTCTGTACTCCGTTAGTCAAGGTCGAACCTCTCAAGCGGTTACGTGCGTTATTAGTGATTCGGTCGTAGCGATATTCTTGTGACGCGCGAGTTTATTTTGTTTTGTTGTTTAGTTTTTGTTTGGTTTAGTACATACTGTACAGTAGTGTTAGTGTGTGTATGTATCGTGATGTCACTGTCCAATCCACAGTCCTATGAATCATTAAATTTGGCCGAAAAAGTAGCGGTGATAAAGGAAGTGGAAAAGGGAATTCCTTTTAAGAAACTTATTTAATTCGAATTTTTCCTTGGTCTCTTCAAGTACGAATTATGCAGGTTCCACTGTATTAAATTGTTATGTTTTAAACATAAGTTAAATGACTTCACACTTAGTTGATAAAAAATGGAAGTTTTATTACCTTCTTCTTCAACATAAGCTGCCTGGAAAAATGAGAATTCTTTTTGGAAAACATAGGGAATTTGTTAGTAAGAAAGTAGTGGGAACCCTGAGAAAATCATCGGTGAATCTAGCCGCTTCAATGGCCAGATGGTCTAAGGCATCACACTTGTGTCAGACTAGCCTGCTGATGACGGGGGGATAGGGATTCGAATCCCTGTCGGGTCTATTGAGTTTTTCTAAAATGGTTTCCCACCCTCCTTCCACGAAAATTCGCTTGGATTACCTCTAAAATGCTTCCTTTCCTTATTAGAGTAATTATTATCTACATGTATAACCCCAACAGGCAATAATAGGACACGGTGATTTAAAAAAATCACTGAATTTATATGATGCGTCACGTGACACTGTGTGCACGCATCACCTCTCCTCTGGTTTGACAAACTAAATATTTCTCTTCCGAAAATTAATCGTGACTATTAGTTGATGGGGCCGATCAGAACCTCTCCCACCATGTATTTAACTACCAGAAGCGTTAATTTGGTGAATGTTTATTTTATAGCAATTATTCGTGAGTGATACAATCAAGCAAGAGGGACGTATATCACTTTTTTTTTATTAAAATCACTAATCTACGATAAGTATTATTTTTCTATACTTGCAGCTAAATGTAGGTGCGATGTTTAAAGTAATTTAAACTAAAATATTAAATTGTTTATCATTTGTAAAAATATAAAAAGACGGTTTCAGCTTTCTTTAAAGGACCTGGTAGTAAGATGGCTGGATCTATGTTTCTAATCATTTTCTTTGATCTCAGAACTGAGAAACTTTTCTTAAAACATTGTTGAAAATAATCTAATTCTAAATTTTCCTAAATTTTTCGTAAAGTATAGAACTTCTAGAGGAACATGTTGATACCTTCACCCCCTCCCTCCACCATTTTTCTTAAACCATATTCTGAAATAGCAAATCACTTATTGATTAAAAATGCGATAATGTTGAAGATTTACGATGCTCTTGTAGGTTACCAAAACAAGCTCCGTCATTGCCATGGTCCAACTTTCATAGGAAGGGCCTAAGTCAGAACATTTAGAAAACTTACTAGCTCTACGCTCATGTACTCATAGATGAAGTCATGTGATATTTATTTGTCACTTTTGGTAGATATTATCAATGCAAATAAAATAATAATTAATAATCTAATGAAATGTTATCAATGTTGACCCTATAAAATATGCTGGCGTTTGGTAAAAAGCCCTTTCTATGTAAATGGTACTAGAAACTAATTATTTGTAGAACACTTTAATATAAAATAATACTTAGATGTCGGTGGTGTCAAGCTCGTGGTAGATGGGATTGGCTGAGGAAGGGAAGATCCAATCTCAAATCTCACCCAGGTGTGGTGGGAGGGTTTTCCACAAGTGATTTAGTATTCTGATTTTCTCGCCTCCTCTCCACGCTAATGCGGCTGAATTTCCTAAAATTACATTTCTCATCGTCAAATAACCACAAGTGTTAAAACGGGTGTTTAAAAAGTAAATTCGCCAAAATGTTGATCACCAAAACTAAGCTGCTACGTCACAAAATATGTCGTTAGCTCCGTATTTTTTTTTTTCAAAGGTAGGTCGTGAGTCGTGCTACTAGGTCCGTCTATATTTCGGAGGTTAGTTGTGAGTCATATGCTGCTAGGCCAGTCTATATTTCAGAGTTGAGTCGTGCTACTAGGTCAGTCTATATTTCGGAGGTAAGTTGTGAGTCATATGCTGCTAGGCCCGTCTATATTTCAGAGTTGAGTCGTGCTACTAGGTCCGTCTATATTTCGGAGGTAAGTTGTGAGTCATATGCTGCTAGGCCCGTCTATATTTCAGAGTTGAGTCGTACTATTAGGTCCGTCTATATTTCGGAGGTAAGTTGTGAGTCATATGCTGCTAGGCCCATCTATATTTCAGAGTTGAGTCGTGCTACTAGGTCCGTTTATATTTATGAGGTTAGTTGTGAATCATATGCTGCTAGGGCCGTCTATATTTCAGAGGTTGGTTCTAAATCACATTCTACTAGGTCTATCTATGTTTGAGAGGTCAACCCTGAATCATTTTCTGCTAGGTCCATGTATATTTTAGCAGTTGGTCACGCGTCTTTGCTCCTTACCGCATTCATGTGCAAGATATTTAGTGGTAGTAACAACATTCACACATGTTTCTCCTAACCCACTTCTTCACAACCACCGCGAGATCTCTGAAGTACGTAATCCTATTTAACGCTTTAATTAATGCGCTAATTAATCTCTTAAGTGGCTGTTAGTTGGCGACTCCGCTCCTCACCCCGCGACCGCCGTGACCCAGAAAAGGAACTAGATAAAACTCGACTCCTTTTGTCGGCACCTTGTACTCGCGTACACTTTCTTTTTTATCTGTCAAGAAATTGTTTATTATGTACAAGCAAAAAAAAAAATCTAAGTCTACTTTAGGTCATTGTCCTTTTAATTCTTCGATCACTTTTATCTGAGTACAGCTTCGACTTTAATTTATAGGTCATCTTCAAACTGGTTTCTTTAAGTGTGTGCCGCATAGATATCCACAGAAAACAATGTTCATAGACGTATAATTGAGCACACAAAACGGAACCAATATAGCCAATCTAGTATGACGTAATTGTTGTGGTTCATTATATCATGATGGACTGACTGCCACGTAACACTGATGCATTATGGGACGCACATTATACATAATGAACTTGGCTAATGTTGGAATGTCAATCACTAGGTAAACCTATTTGTTAGATTCCGACAGGAAGGGATCATAATTAGGGATACCGTTCAATATTTCTATTTAACAGCAGTAAAAGATTCATTGGCACATTATTAAACAGTAGAATAAGCCCACACCTAAAGACACAGACGCTAGTCTCGTCTTGTCTGGTTTGCCAGAGTTTGAATCACGACCTCGTGTACAGAGTTTTTTTCCCCTTAATGGTTTCCCACTCTCCATTCAAATGCGGCTACACTCCTTGGTGTTACCTTTTATACGGGTCACATGATGCACATTTTTATAAAGTAAATCAATAAATGTTGTTGTTTTAAAAGTTGCGCCAAAGAGAAACAGCTTCATGTATGATCCAAATACCAGTATGGATTGTTATCTCTCACTTTATGGATTCATACGTCCGACGAAAAACAAGAGCAGAAATGTGACCATGGAGATGATCTCCAAGCCAATAAAAAAAAATTCAGCGCCATACGCTCTGCTTTAGTTGAAATACTTTCAGCTTTGTCCATTCTGCACAATGTTGATATGCTTGTAAGGGCCAGTATAATTGTACCTTCATAATGCTTTGCGTTTTTTTTTCAGCACATGGCACATTTGACCGGGATGTATAATATATTATCTAGTTCGGTCACCTGTATGAGTACTTTTAGCCACAGTGGTAGTACAGAGTACACCCAGGATACATCTCTGGATGTTGTCCACACGTAGTACCTGTAATGAGATGATGTGATGATAGTGATTTTGAAAGTGTGGAGCCAGGAGTGATCTTAAATTGATCTTAAACCTAACTAACCCAGCCCTGGTGACCGTTGGGATAGTTTCCCTTTATGGAAATATAACCATGGTAGGCCTATCAGCAAGGAATCAAACCCGGGACCCCGAAGTTCGTAACTAGGTGCACTGACCAATACACCACGGGGCTGGTTTGTTATGCGCTATCATCATCAAACAAAGATAGACATTGTGAAATAAACTAAAACCTTTGTGTATCCACTCAAAACAAAATGTGTTGACATTCGGGTGTTTCTAGTGTTGGCAATCGGATGTTTTTAGTGTTGACAATAATTTGTTTCTATTGTTGACGATCATGTGTGTCTCTTGTCGACAATCGAGTGTTTCTAGTGATGAACTTTGGTTGTTTCTAGTGTTGACATTAGGATGTTTCTGGTGTTGACACTTGGGTGTTTATATTGTTGACATTCGGGTGTTTCTAGTGTTGACACTTGGGTGTTTATATTGTTGATATTTGGGTGTTTCTAGTGTTGACACTTGGTTGTTTATATTGTTGACATTCGGGTGTTTCTAGTGTTGACACTTGGGTGTTTCTAGTGTTGACATTGGGGTGTTTCTAGTGTTGACAATTGGATGTTTCTAGTGTTGATACTCGGCTGTTTATATTGTTGACATTCGGGTGTTTCTAGTGTTGACCCTAGGGTGTTTATTATGTCAACACTCAGGTGTTTCTAGTGTCAACACTCGGGTGTTTATAATGTTGACACTCGGGTGTTTCTAATGTCGACACTCGGGTTTTTCTACTGTCGTCAATCGAGTGTTTCTAGTGTCGACAATCGGGTGTTTCTAGTGTTGACAATCATGTTTGTCTATTGTCGATAATCTATTGTTCCTAGTAATGGCAATCGGGTGTTTCGAGTATCGACAATAGGGTGTTTCTAGTTTCGACAATTGGTTGTTTCTAATTAGTATAACAACACATATTTCTGTGCTCTTGTAAATCACACCGTCACATAATCACGCTAATTCTCGACAAAGGTGGGAACCAGGCCTTAGTTGGTGGGAAATTATGTTAATTTCCAAGCCTTTCCCCCGTGCTCGAGGGGTACAGATGTTTGGAATGTGCGCATTCTACTGTAAATAAACCTGTGTTACGAAATCTCAAGTAGGTGAAGTGTTCTGTGGAGCTCTCTTGAGCATTGTACGACCACGCAAGTAGTTGACCCCCAGGGGAGTGTGAATTATCGTTCAGATGACGAGCAGGAAAAACAGGTTTCCCTCAACTCACCTCGGGTAGGCAAAACTGTTCCTCATCGTCCACCCGTGATGATAACTGTACGGATTGAATGGACAATCACAATTATATTTCTGTGTAAAGTGATAACTAAACAGGTTGTTGACACAGTGTGACTTGTCAACTACCTAGGTATCAATGATAATGGCTTCAAAAGTTGTTTAAAGTTAAAGAATTAACCTACAAGCGAGTCTTTTTTTACGGGCCACTCCCTTCCTTTTCTTAACTTGGAGGTGCTGGGTGTCTTTCGAGGTTGTAAGTGGGTTAAGTATGTCTGCATTGTTAATGGTGTGTGTACGTCAATAGTCTTTTGAGGCTTTCTCTTCTCGGAATAATAACTAATCAAATACAAATGATAAATTTAAAACCAGTCATTCTATTGTCCTAGAGCAACGTTTATTATCTGATTGATTTAATTTTAAACACGCAATCAAATGGGAATGTTAAGGGTTTCCGCTTTTATAATCGGGTGAACACGTGGGTGACTAAAATCATATCCTCTCTTACACTCAACTCAGGGTTTTAGATGATTTTCACACTTTTAAGTGTCCAGCACTAATGGAGCACCGGTATCCGACTCTTCATTGCCAACAAACTGGGTAGATTTTGTATTATTATGTATAATTAGCTCAAGCGATGAGGAACCATCGGCACTGGTGTTTCAAGTGGATGGAGGAGGAGGAGAGTGAGGAAAATATGCATACATGCACATGCTATGCTACGTGATCGCCCGAAGAGAGACTATTATTAGGCTCCTTTCACACAGCATGGTTTGTTTGCCATGGCCGTACACGGCAGGCTACGGCAGATTGCCGTGGCACACACGGCGTGGTAACATCACCAAATGACATCAACTAAATCCAGACAGTCATTACGATAGATCGCAATTATTATATTTATCGAGGAAAAAAACCGACAGTTTGGAATTTGGTGAGTTCATCCCTTGAATGTAAGGCGGGACAGAGTGAGAGCATTTGTGACATTGTTCACAGAATTTTGAGAGAATGATGCAAAATTCTTAAATTATTTTCGGATGTCCAAATCTTAGTTTGGTATACTACAGTGTTTATGGGGCAGCTTGGTTCAGCGTATCTAGAAAATGAGGGATGCAATTTCACCGGACTTGCAGTTTGGCGCTCGACACAGGACTGAGAAGTGATGATGCCGGATGAACGTACGGGGTAATCCCGTGCCGTATTAATAGCTCCAAATACTCGCATGCCCTATTGCGACCAGACACGACCAAAGGCACCGGAATAGTCCACTGGTGCGCCGTGAGTGCAACGGCAGCCGTGCACGGGAAATAACCGCGACCGTGACGTGTGTACATCTCCATTACACCTAGTATTCGACTGGACTCACGGGGCCATGCCGTGTACGGCCACGGGAAAAAACCGTGTTGTGTGTAAGGAGCCTTACTATCTGAGGCATCCCAAATCGAGGTACGACCTCCCACTTCACCTATAAAATTTTCGGTGATAGTTAAATGTAAACTCATGGCTAGAGCAAGATAAACCGTGGTGTGCCTTAAGTTGAAAAACAACCAGTTGTCAGAACTAAACACAGTGCCTGACACTCGTGTTCCAGTGTGAAGGCTCCTATTGAAACTAATGTATTATGAGACACTAGAGACGTTCGTCGGTGTTCCAGTGTGAAGGCTCCTATTGAAACTAATGTATTATGAGACACTAGAGACGTTCGCCTGTGTTCCAGTGTGAAAAGGCCCTAATCCTATTACGATACCACCAGGAGTTTCGAACTCAGATTTCAACCCTAAAAAAATTGTTTGAAAAAATTGTTCAAGCTAAATTCATTTTCTTTCTCTTGTGTTGCTATTCTGTCCCTCAGCTGAGTTATATTCTAACTTTATGAGTTATGTAATAATTTATGGGTTTTTTTCAAACGAAAAGGAGGCGTTCAATAAATAGTTTACCCCCCTTCCCCTACCTTTTCTTCCAATATACCTCGGGGACTGAGCCCCAGAACCTAAAAGAACCTCTGAGGCATGATAGGATAAGAAAGAAAATCTCTGTAAAAGTTAGAGCAATCCATCTCCCTGGGGATCGATCACCCGGCCTCCTACCTCTTACCATATTTATTGCCTTCAAGCCAAAAAGAACTTTACGCTCGGCTTTACGTTTCTCGACAGTAGCTCTCGAGCTACTAGTCGCCACATTTAGAATTGATTTGCACACCTTCTCGAGTAATAAATTCTCTTTGGGGGGTGTTGAGGAAGCGGGAAGAAGTGGATGTGTGTGAGGAATGTGTAACACCCTGTCTTTATGACCTATCGGCAAGGTTTTCATACTTGATCTGAGACTGTTGCCAGTTTGATGAACTCACAAGCCAGACGAACATTCTGACAGACTGATGATCCCTTAGGCTGCTGAGTTTCGTGACAAAGTATCATCAACCTCACACTTGGAGATATATTTCTGAGAACGTTGGTAATACTGTATCTCAATTTTAAACATTCATTTAAAATATTTCCCTTGTAATATTTTTATATTATGTCTCAGGCTAAATGATATCTTAGATAAATATTGGACTCGCCAAAAAATATTTGAATACTAGTAATAATCATATTTTAACTAGAAATAATTATGGCTATTAAATCTGACCATAGTCCCAGGAAGAATAAACTATTAACTCGAAATATTAGTATTAATTTTATTGCAAATATAAATACTCATGAATAACCAAATCCATTAGTATTGTTTTAGTTTAAATTTTATATATGCACAGGAACGTACCTAGTATTCTATTTCGTGAGTTAGGGGCACTCCCTCATATCTTAAATAATATAACTCACATCGGTGGTTGCGTGGCTTAAGGCGTCACTCTTGCCATAGACTGAACTTACGATGACGGGGAGATTGTGGCTATAATTCCGGTCGGGTGTACTGAAAGGATTCTTTCTTAGATGGTTTACCACTCTCCTTCAACGTAAATGCGGGTACCTTTGCTATAAATCCACCTTCTTAATTCCTTCCCCATTAGTGTAAATATGCTAGTGGCCCGAACGTATACTAAGATGCGGCCCACAAAAAAACAAAAGTGTAATTTACCAACTTTAGGTAGCCGTCATTTTGTTTTGTAGTTCTCGAAAAACGCATGTGACATAGATTACATTAGTTCATAAATATCTCAAAGATGACTTGAGACTCAATATTAGCATGTATGCATTTCATTGAAGTGTGTTAAGAGTTGAAAATTCTGGGTGGAGGGGGGGAGTGCGCCTAAGGGGGTGGGGGTGGGGGTGAGATGTGTGTGTGTGTGTGTGTGTGTGTGTGTGTGTGGAGGGCTTCATATTAGCAGGACCTCCCATCTTGGCTACGTACGTGTATAAGCCTACATATTATGTTGTTGTGGTCTTCAAATTAAAAACAGTTAAACTAGCTATTCTTGTAAAACAGGTGCGCCAAATTGTTACGGCCACTTCTTAGCAGCTTTGTATGGTAGTATTGCTGTAATAGGGCATTTTAGCCAAGCTCTTGGGATATAGAGCCTGGGCTCGCAGACATAGGCTGAAGTTTGAACATAAATAACAGTTGTAAGTTGGGCCACTTCCTGTCGAGCAGACTGCTTGTTTCACTGGCCACTTCCGGTCAAGCATACTACTTGTTTCACTGGCCACTTCTGGTCAAGCAGATTGCTTGGTTCACTGGCCACTTCCGGTAAAGACATACTGCTTGTTTTCCTGGCCACTTCCGGTCAAGCAGACTGCTTGTTTTCCTGTCCACTTCTGATCAAGCAGATTGCTTGGTTCACTGGCCACCTCCGGTCAAGCAGACTGCTTGGTTCACTGGCCACTTCTGGTCAAGCATACTACTTGTTTCACTGGCCACTTCTGGTCAAGCAGACTGCTTGGTTCACTCACCACTTCCGTTCAAGCAGACTGCTTGTTTTCTTGTCCACTTCTGATCAAGCAGACTGCTTGGTTCACTGGCCACCTCCGTTCAAGCATACTACTTGTTTCACTGGCCACTTCTGGTCAAGCAGATTGCTTGGTTCACTGGCCACTTCCGGTAAAGCATACTGCTTGTTTTCCTGGCCACTTCCGGTCAAGCAGACTGCTTGTTTCACTGGCCACTTCCGGTCAAGCAGACTGCTTGTTTCACTGGCCACTTCCGGTCAAGCAGATTGCTTGGTTCACTGGCCACTTCCGGTCAAGCAGACTGCTTGGTTCACTGGCCACTTCCGGTCAAGCAGACTGCTTGGTTCACTGGCCACTTCCGGTCAAGCAGATTGCTTGGTTCACTGGCCACTTCCGGTAAAGCAGACTGCTTGGTTCACTGGCCACTTCTGGTCAAAAAGACTTGCGCCTTTTTTGTGTAGTGACGTCACAGGTCTGCAATAATTACAAAATCTCCACTGCAGTTTCATTTATTCGTACGTTATGAATTTTGATACTAGTAACTGTCAGCATTTTAAATTATATAATATTATCTAGCATGCTGACGAGGGTAAATGTTAAGAAATAGGTCCAGTTTTCCCTGATGATAGAAGAATAAACAGTGGCTGAGACTGATTTTAGAGTCAGGCGTACTAACCTCTCGCCTGCTGGTTCTTATTGTGAATTGAAACTCCTATGCATGGTTGTTTTCTATGGATGAATATGTGTGTGTAAGGATAGTTTGAAGGATGCAGCCAAGGTGTGTTCCCTCGGGGGGAGGGAGGGGTATCTTGACCTGAAGATCACACACGCTTGCCGAGGGAGGAGGGGTGGGAGGGGTGAAGAGGCGCTGACCCAGCTTACTACTTTCTATATCTCTCATTTATATCCTTCCGTTTTTTTTTAAATCATTCCACAACCTCCAATAACCCAATTTTCTTCCCTTCGTCTTCCTATTTCTTTCCTCGTGTTTTTCTCACAGTCCATCTTCACCTATGTTTGACTGCCTCCCTTCATCCCTCTCCTTTCGTTCAAGTCTTCTATACACCTCCCCCCCCCCCTTTCCATCACACCCTCCCTCGTAACGCACCAGTTGTTAACTCGCACTAGAGGGGGCTGAAAGGACAAGAGGGTGGGGTTTTGGCGTCAGCACAGCACACAACTACCCCTAACTGAATGCGTGATCGGATTGCAGAGAAGCTCCGGGTCTCCTGTTCTTCCCTTGGAGGTTCCTCTACCATCTTGTAGAGTGCGTGTCTTTCCTCCGCGGACGTTTTCACACGTTTCATCTTTCACTCTTTAGTTTGTACTTTTAAATATATTGATAAACCCTGATTAACTTTTATTAATGTGCTGTGTTCTGTTCCCCTAAGCATGACGACATGGGAACGTGATCTGAACAAAGGACATAACCACTTGGATGGTCACGCTGACTAAATGTCAGGCTCATGATGACGTCGAGGTCTGAGCTAGAATATTACGGTCAGCTGCATTGGGGGTAATTATCCCCTAAATGGGTTATCACTCCTCAAATTGTGTTTTAACTAAAATTTTAATAAAACTTATTGTTTGTACTCATTAAAAAACTTGGGTCAATTTTTTTTTCTAATTTAACATTTCTCTTTTAATCTCTCTCCCACAGATGAGAAGTGTTAAGGTTTCACATTCGTAGGACCTAGTTGATAAATGAACTCGCCCTTTATTGTCGTTTATGTATGTAGACGTGCACCTTAAGTAGTTGAGCAGTGGAAAAATAGAATAATAACAATACAAATAATTCTATGTTGGCGCGTCACAACTGAGATTGCGGCCTCCATTGTTTTTTCAGAAAATTGACTGGCAGTTCTGTTGTGTCTGTAGGAGGATAGTAAGGAAGAGGTGTAGAGGCCTTGACTGGCAGTTCTGTTTTGTTTGTATGGGGATAGTAAGGAAGAGGTGTAGAGACCTTGACTGGCAGTTCTGTTGTGTCTGTAGGGGGATAGTAAGGAAGAGGTGTAGAGACCTTGAATAGCAAACATTCCCCCTTCTCCAACAGGATATATATCACTATATATGTATGATTTTAAAATGGTGTACCACGTTATTATGACAGACCTCATTGAACACAAAGTTACTTAATTTGTCTCTGACACAAAGCAGAAGATAAATAAAAGGGGGGGGGGCTTGAGAGGGTTACTGAGATCCCGGATAGTAAACCCCCGTATAATCGAGGGGCACTAGTGAGGGCTTACCATCCTTTCACGAACCTTTGGTGCGTACCTCCCTGTCCCCTCCCTCCTCTGCCTCTCATCTAAAAGTTCCCGTATTTGTGTCTGCTCTGGGTTATACACTGTAATACTCTGGGGATGAATTTAATTGAAGCGGCGAGGAGTAAAAACCGCCTATGTCCGGAGAGTGTAATCTTGCACATATGAATAGTAATATAAGAATGTTTTATCTCAACACTGACATGTTGGGGGTTATTCTGATGCGGAGCGTGCATATTCCATCTCTATATCGTTACCCGAATGCTATCTCGAACCTCTCCAAGGTTGTGAAACCGTTGTAGATATTTACCCGAGTTGATGTTTTGGACATGGCCGGTTGTTGACCCCACAGTCTCAATTTGCAAGTAATATTACGTTGTATGTTGTTTTTATGTTTCTGAAGGCCTCACCACTTCCTAAACAAACCCTAAAAGGAAAAGCGGTCGTATTTATTACGAGGTGAAGCAGAGTATTAGACACGTAGCTCTAACCTCGAAAAGTTTTTCCCTCTCTCATTTTTATCACCCCTCCCTCCCCCTCCTTTTCTCTCTCCATCCGAACCGACGCTAACCACCCCTCTTGGCAAGGGTTGTTTTCAAGCAGAATAGTGGTAAAGAGGTGAGGGGGGGTAGTAAGACCAACCGTGTGGACGAGGTAAGAAGCGAGGTATGGGCTGGACTTAGTAAATTGGAGCTAAAATAAGGGATGCGTGTGGAGTATAAAATAGTTTACGTCTGTATGTGGGGTTGGATTGTGGGGTGAGGTTCTCACTGGCTGCACTTTCAAGGGGTTGATGGAGAGGCTGATATTCGTGTTATCAAGAGGCAAGGGGGGACCAAAATGTGGCTCGGAACATTTAGGTTTTGTTAGGCCTTTAATGATTGGTATGTCTTTGTCATAATTAATTACTTAAAACAAGCTTATTGTTACTATCGTTATATTGATTTATATATTTTATTCTACAAGTAATTGACACTTAATATTACATTCAATTTCATCTAAATAAATATGTGATTATTTTGAAGCCTCTTTAAAAAGTCAAATGGAGATGTTAGCTTCAGACCATGTGTCTATAGTGACCTCTAAATTATTTGTGATATGTTCGATCTCCCCCCACGTTCACTTGGCGAGATTCAAACCTGAACAGGTGCAGGAAAGCTAAGCGCACTTTAGTGAGAGGGTTTTTTCCAGTAGTAATGTTTTAGTTTGTACAAAGATTTTGTTTGTAAATTAAAACACGTACTTATTAGGACTGAGCAAAATTATCTTTTTAAATAGACCTACGAAACGAGGTCGAAGATAATTTTTTTTGTAACATAATACTACCTTACTTTTTATTTTTAAATTTTCCATTAATTGCATCTGGGTGGAGAAAAAAAACACGGCCACTACATTATGTTATGCTAACCTATTTGAATTGATCTCTGCTTACGTTATATATGTCATTTAATCGCTAGTTGGTGTTATAATACTATTTAGTGGCTGTTATAAAAATTATTATATGTTGAACTATGTCATACTTAGGGAGATGTTTGAATAATATGTTCATAATACATCCAAGCTTTTTTATTATTTTGAAATGGCTTAAGGATACGCTGGCTATTGTTGATTTCTTAGACGAATTGGAGATTTGACCTTCAACTTTTGACATTTCTAGGCTTCGCACACAACTAAATATCTTAAGATTAAAGATTTCCGGTAAAAATATCAGATCACTGAATCCCAAGAGAAGGGAATTTGTTTAATATTGATTTATATCATTTGGTCGACAGCAGACCCGATGTTAGTGACACATTCAACCACCAAGCGCTGTAGTCAATACGCGAGTTAGAGAATATAACTGTAATTGCGGCTATCCCATTATTGTAACTCATTAGGATGCTCCCCCGGGAGAAATTAAACCTAAGAGGAAACTTTAATCCCTGGTCACAGACAAGTAAGAAACAGACTCTCAACTTTACGGGGGTTTCGTTGCGCTCCTTTTGCCAGCTTGAGTCCTTCGACACTGAGCTTCGCTAGTGTCACTGCTGGGTGATGATAGGACTAACCGCAGCGATCCTAGTGTTAAAGGACTCAAGCTGCCAAAAGAAGCGCAACCATTTTAATCTGGTGGTTGAGTGTCTGGGTATATTATTTGTCTGTACCCTTTGGATATCGCGAGTGCGCTGGATTTTTTCTGAAAACAAACTATTTGAGAATTTTCCGGAAAAAATAAAATTTTCCATTAGATTTTCAAGTGTGAAAATTTCCCGTCTGACATCTGTACCCAAAGCCTGTTGAGGCGATTCATGCCAAAGTCTTGTTTACTTGACAACATAATACTACCTTACTTTTTATTTTTAAATTTTCCATTAATTGCATCTGGGTGGAGAAAAAAAACACGGCCACTACATTATGTTATGCTAACCTATTTGAATTGATCTCTGCTTACGTTATATATGTCATTTAATCGCTAGTTGGTGTTATAATACTATTTAGTGGCTGTTATAAAAATTATTATATGTTGAACTATGTCATACTTAGGGAGATGTTTGAATAATATGTTCATAATACATCCAAGCTTTTTTATTATTTTGAAATGGCTTAAGGATACGCTGGCTATTGTTGATTTCTTAGACGAATTGGAGATTTGACCTTCAACTTTTGACATTTCTAGGCTTCGCACACAACTAAATATCTTAAGATTAAAGATTTCCGGTAAAAATATCAGATCACTGAATCCCAAGAGAAGGGAATTTGTTTAATATTGATTTATATCATTTGGTCGACAGCAGACCCGATGTTAGTGACACATTCAACCACCAAGCGCTGTAGTCAATACGCGAGTTAGAGAATATAACTGTAATTGCGGCTATCCCATTATTGTAACTCATTAGGATGCTCCCCCGGGAGAAATTAAACCTAAGAGGAAACTTTAATCCCTGGTCACAGACAAGTAAGAAACAGACTCTCAACTTTACGGGGGTTTCGTTGCGCTCCTTTTGCCAGCTTGAGTCCTTCGACACTGAGCTTCGCTAGTGTCACTGCTGGGTGATGATAGGACTAACCGCAGCGATCCTAGTGTTAAAGGACTCAAGCTGCCAAAAGAAGCGCAACCATTTTAATCTGGTGGTTGAGTGTCTGGGTATATTATTTGTCTGTACCCTTTGGATATCGCGAGTGCGCTGGATTTTTTCTGAAAACAAACTATTTGAGAATTTTCCGGAAAAAATAAAATTTTCCATTAGATTTTCAAGTGTGAAAATTTCCCGTCTGACATCTGTACCCAAAGCCTGTTGAGGCGATTCATGCCAAAGTCTTGTTTACTTGACCCTGAAAGGGTTTTGTACACCCCGCGTGTCTGGAATCGGGCTGACGCTGATCTGAGTGTGGAGGGAGGAGGGGAGGTTGGTTGCTCGCGTGTGTGCCTATCATAGCGAGAGAGACAAGGAGGAAGAATAGGAAGTTGTGAATGGAAATGTTATGTTATACGGACCCCTCCCCTCACCCCTGGCGATATGTCATGCTCTACTGGCTCTCACTGCTTCACATTACATTGTTTACCACACAAACTCAACATTTGACTTCTGTAAATTACTCTAGTTTATTATTTTCTCCTCTTAACGTCTATTTACCTGTTCTTTTATCATGCCTTATTAATTCCCTGTCGGATTATTATAAACAAATACAACCAAATGTACCAAGGCGAGCTGAGAGAAACTTTGATCCGAACTTTAAAATGCTTAGGGCGTCAGACTCACTTGTTCATAGTTGACAAATAGTGTGTTTTTTTTGGGGGGGGGGATTTGAATCCTGGCTTAAAACATTGTATGTGGTTTTCAATGTCGTTTACCCTTTATTCCCGCCTAAAGGGAGTGTACATCTCCTAAGAACTGTCACATTCTCCCTCTCCTTGCCCCTTGGATTAAGTAGCTAATAAACCCTGGCTTTGAACGTAATAATAACTAATCAGCAGAACTATCTTAATGGTGGATTAAAATTGAACAAGAATTAACTTTTTCTGAATAACTTTTTGAGATAAAATAGCCCAAGATAAAATTTAAAAAGTCAGGAAATATCTACAAAATACAAACTTATTTATAGCGGTCAACAAACTCTTTACTATAGAGTAGAAGGTGGAAATATATACTAGGCTGTTAAAATGGGATAGCAAAGCAAGGTTTAAGCTCCATTTGGTGCTGAAACCCGGCATAAACTATTCGAACGTTTAGTACCAAGCTAGTGACTATGGTAGAGCAGAAAAAAGTAGTAGTTATTTGTGGAAGCTTACGTTAGACAAGACGTTCTTGGTTTTTGTGTGTTTCAAAAATTTAACAGGTAAGTATATTTAATATTGTAACATAAAATCTATTTTTACTTCCGGTATTAGGCTTAGTGTACTACCTTATTTATATGTTAGGCTTACAATCCCAATATAGTTTTAATTTTATTGTCTAAATAACAAAGCATCGTAGCCTCTTAACCATCCACGCATTAATGTCAGTAATATGAGCTACCTTTTTGGTCTAAACACTGGCTACCAGCCCATATTTAGACCAACATTTCTTACAGCTTATAAAAAACATGTACAGCCCTTACATTTTTCAGAATGCCAAGAAACAAGTTAACATATATCCCACTTAAAAAATGAAGCAGTGGAATGAAGAAATAAGGAAGGCTATTATTGCAGTGAGGGAGAAAAAAATGTGGGACGTTGAAAGCTTCAAAAGTATTTCAAGTGCCCTATTCTACATTACAAACCTTGGTTCAAAAAGACCTCTTCCTCCAGATAAAACGGCTTTGACTAAATTAGGACGCAAAACAGTTTTAGCAGGCTAACTTGAAGAGAAAAATACCTATTGCTAATGGAGAAATCCTTTTTTTACAGATTCACTAACATTAATTTGAGGCATATTTACTATCAACAAGCTAAAAAAGGATGAAACCATCCATTCAAAACGCCATTTGCAAGATGAGTTTGGGTGAATCTTTTTCCGCAAATACAAAACGATCTTCTTTATCCTCGAAAGCCATATGGTGCTTCCTTCTCAAGAACCCTTAGATTTAATAAGGAAAATGTTAAGACATTTTTTCAGATTCTGAAAAATGCTTAAGATGAACACAGCTTTCCAGCAAGAAGAGTCTACATTGTAGATGAAACTGGTCTGACTGTCGTGCAAAGTAGAATACTACATGTCATCGGACGGTAGAGTAAGAGAGAGGTAGCCGCAATAACATCAGCTGAGAGATGAGCTACAATAGCAATCATTGCATCGATGAGAGCCAGTGGATACTTAGTTCCTCCAATGATAATATTCCCCAGAACCAACATGTCTGATCATCTGATGAGATACTGTTCTCCAGGCTCGACTCGCTCCATCTGGATAGGTACAAACCCCTCTTTTAACTAAGTGGTTAGCTCATTTGATTGAACACGTCAAACCAACACAGAACTTACTTGTTTTATTAAACCTGGATTGGCACTACAGCCACACTTGCAATCTAGTTGTAATTGATTTGGCCCAAGCCAATCACGTTACCATTGTCGTGCTGCCTCCTCACTCAACCCATTGGCTTCAGCCCTTTGACTGGACATTTATGGGTCCTCTAAAGGCTTTTTATAGTGAGGAAGTTTGGGTGTGGCTTCGTCACAATAATAAAGTCATCACTCCCAATTACATAATGGAACTATTACGAGAAGCTTACTTGAAGGTCCAAACTGAGTAAATTGCGGTCAATGGCTCTAAGGTAACAGGAATCTTTTCCTTTAACCTAATAATTTTACTGATGCAGACTTCATGGACTGTGAAGTTGAATCAGAGAAGACTTGCAGCAACAAAAATTGTAGTAAAATATTTTAGTGTTTATTTTTATATACTCTAGCATTTTTTTTTTATAGATTATCAAATTTTTGTAGGGCTTTTTATCCTAAAATGTGATCTGAATATATTTAAAAAAATTGTAACATATAGGCTCATACCAACTCCTGTTTGATTACATACATTTTACTTAAATAAAAGGCTTTTTCTTTAAATACACATTTGTTTACAATATATTATTGAATTTGAAGAGTAGCCCATATTTAGATCCTAATTCTAAAAAATAAGGGATTTTATGGTTTTTATTAAAAATGCCTATTAAGAGTAATTTTTTAATATAATTACTTAAGGTTACTGACTTAGAGAAAACATGTTTAGCTAAACATAGACCCAATGTCGTAGCTCAATCTTGAAAATAGTTTAAATTTCACTCCTAAAACAAACAAGTAGCCCATATTTCCACCTTCTCCTCTATTATTATAATAATAATTATTATTTTTATTGCATATTATGTGACTTCTGTGGATGAATATATTAATGTAATTTAAAAAGCTCTTGTAAATTCTAAGTACCCTACCGTCTGTATCTATTTCAAAGTAATCAAATGTCTGCACACCCTGTACATATCACCCCACATCCCTCTCCGCTCCATTACAGGGCGAGGGGTGAATCCTCCCTGATTGATTCGTTAGCGTGTACTGTGCTGTTGTTAAACCAATAAGGTAGTGCAGGCAGAGGTAGCGGTGACAAACAGCTCCAAGGAAAGTGACTCACTCGGTCTTGTTAAGGGTGTGTTACCGCGCATGCGCCGCTGTTTGTCGGTTGGGGAATTGAACCTGAGGGTGACGCATAAAGTCGCTATTTGGGGCTGAGGGGAGCTTTTTATTTGATCAAAATATAAACATCGGGCCTTTGTATTTGTGTGAACAGTCTCGCAACTAACTACTATAGTTGAACAAGAAAACAAAATAAGAATTAAGTGCCGCCAACCCCCCTCCCTTCCTTGCACCCTTCCCAATCTGTGTTGACAGATTTCACTCCCACGTATTTTGACATTAACATACTTTATAGTCATTCGTTATAATCTTACATTATTCTACAAAACATAAAATCTACCTTAAAGATACTGATACCGGTAGTTAAAAATTCCGACGGTGCTAAAAAAAATCCTTTAAATGGAATGAGAGTAAAGGTTAAAAATGTTACACTTTATTTTAACTTATTATTCTTTGTGACAAAATAAAATGTTGCGTAATGAGATGTTTTAATTTAACACATAATAATACAGTTTTTTAATATCTTTTAAAGGGGCGTAGTGGTATTTGAAAATTACATTTTCTCTTAATTTAAAAAGTCCTGTTTAAGTCCCCCAATGCCCATGACAGATAGTCAAGAACTGTTGATATCACCTTAAGAAGAAAATTAAACTAAACGTATCTAATGAAGCAATATTAGATTTATTTAGAGTTTAAAAGTTTTTTTTTAGATAAAATCTTAGCTCACATTTCTTCCATTCCATCTTAAACATGTGCTTTTGAACGTAGTATTAGTTTAATATTTCAACAGATGAGCAGGTTAAATAATCACATGCAATTAACGCAATATTTGTGGGTGACCTCTAGATATGAATCAATGACCTTGATCCCATATCCTGGCTTTCCTCACCTCTTGAGTGGCTAGTACAGCGCCACAGGAAAGGAAGTGACGCGTGTTCGTACCCTCCCTCCCACATCCTATCCACACATGGCGAGTGATTTAACCGGGACGTCTCTCTTCTGGGCAGTTCTCGACACGTCGCAATTTCCGGCGTCACCAGCGCATGTTGATGGACGCCCTCCATCTGTAACCGCTGTCACAACTGCACCCGTGAAAACTGTCGCAGGGTGGGACAAAAAGTGTCACGAGTCCTAAAGGGTCGGCGTTTGGGGGGGTTGTGTGCTCCCTTGCAGCTGTGGCGCAGATCTCACTCTTCAACTGTCCGATAAGGAGGAACTGTACAGTCACTGACACAACTAGTCCTAGAGTAGAATCAGGAACAACCGGTCCTAGAGTAGAATCAGGAACAACCGGTCCTAGAGTAGGGTCGGGAACAACTGGTCCTAGAGTAAGGCCAGGAACAACTGGTCCTAGAGTAGGGTCAGGAACAACCGGTCCTAGAGTAGGATCAGGAAAAACCGGTCCTAGAATAGGGTCAGGAACAACCGGTCCTAGAGTAGGGTCAGGAACAACCGGTCCTAGAGTAGGGTCAGGAACAACCGGTCCTAGAGTAGGGTCAGGAACAACTGGTCCTAGAGCAGGGTCGAGAACAACCGGTCCTAGAGTAAGGCCGGGAACAACTGGTCCTAGAATAGGGTCGGGAACAACTGGTCCTAGAGCAGGGTCGGGAACAACCGGTCCTAGAGTAAGGCCAGGAACAACCGGTCCTAGAGTAGGGCCAGGAACAACCGGTCCTAGAGTAGGGTCAGGAACAACCGGTCCTAGAGTAGGGTCAGGAACAACCAGTCCTAGAGTAGGGTCAGGAACAACCGGTCCTAGAATAGGGTCGGGAACAACCGGTCCTAGAGTAAGGTCAGGAACAACCGGTCCTAGAGTAGGGTCAGGAACAACCGGTCCTAGAGTAGGGTCAGGAACAACCGGTCCTAGAGTAGGGTCGGGAACAACTGGTCCTAGAGTAGGGTCGGGAACAACCGGTCCTAGAGTAAGGTCGGGAACAACCGGTCCTAGAGTAAGGTCAGGAACAACCGGTCCTAGAGTAAGGTCAGGAACAATTGGTCCTAGATTAAGGTCAGGAACAACTGGTCCTAGATTAAGGTCAGGAACAACCTGTCCTAGAGCAGGGTCAGAAACAACCTGTCCTAGAGCAGGGTCAGGAACAACCTGTCCTAGAGCAGGGTCAGGAACAACTGGTCCTAGAGCAGGCTCAAGAACAACCGGTCCTAGAGCAGGGTCGGGAACAACCGGTCCTAGAGTAGGTTCGGGAACAACCGGTCCTAGAGTAGGGTCGGGAACAACTGGTCCTAGAGTAGGGTCGGGAACAACCGGTCCTAGAGTAAGGTCGGGAACAACCGGTCCTAGAGTAAGGTCAGGAACAACCGGTCCTAGAGTAAGGTCAGGAACAATTGGTCCTAGATTAAGGTCAGGAACAACTGGTCCTAGATTAAGGTCAGGAACAACCTGTCCTAGAGTAGGGTCAGGAACAACCTGTCCTAGAGCAGGGTCAGGAACAACCAGTCCTAGAGCAGGATCAGGAAAAACCAGTCCTAGAGCAGGATCAGGAAAAACCAGTCCTATAGCAGGATCAGGAACAACCATTCCTAGCGCAGGGTCAGGAACAACCGTCCCTTCTTTCGGAAACGGCTTTTGCCACAACGCAGGAAGGTAATTACAGCTAGTAGATTATTCTCCATGACTACTGGGATTACAACCCGTGAAACGGATTACTCCGGCTCAGCTGATAAGGCCCTCTGCTACGCTTGACGCCCACGCAGGAGTTTGGACGTTCATTGGGGCGCCGCGACGCTGTCCCACGGTACAAATCTGTCGATTGATTTTATGTTGTAGTTATCGTTCACTTTCTGGACAGATTAATATCCCAGTGAACGCTTAATTTAGAACCGCAATATTTAAACCTATATCGCAGGGCACGAGGGAGGACAAGGCGTCAGTCTAATGTTGTCTGGTTTACATTAAGGCCACTTTTTTTTTCTTAAACACTCTTCCTACGTCAATGTGGGTATATTTTCTTTGAAATTCATACAGACAGTAATTATATATTTGGATAATAATATACAATATCACTAGCTTAGTCATCGCTTGAGATCGAACTACGAGTGTTCTAGACCAGCCCCACTATCCGCTGGATCATAAGTATTTAGAATTTGTTTTGTTGTTCATAACTTAACTTAAGATAAACTTATTTGTTGTTTTTGTTTCGAGATTCTAAATCTACCTACTTCTGACGATATCTTATTGCTATAAATGTACGCACATGCACACATTTTCACAGCACATTTATGTTTCGAGATTCTAAATCTACCTACTTCTGACGATATCTTATTGCTATAAGTGTACGCACATGCACACATTTTCACAGCACATTTGCTTACCATTGAGGTTTTTATTCACAGTAAAATTGCACTTGTAAAGTTATCAACACATGATCAGTGAAAGCTAAGAATATAAGCGGTCGCTGCGTTACACAAACTTATAAAAATGGTTATAAAACAACGTGAAGATTTTTTCATCTCTTAGTATATAAAAACTTAGGGCCATTTACACAAACAATAATCAGAGTCTTGATCAGAGATAAGATTTAAATTGATCTCCAATCAGTGTCTTAGACCTTATTTTCAGTTGCAACCATTAACAATCAGGACGTGATTTTCGATCAGATCTCTGTCAGGTTAACCACCCAATTCTCTCCTATCAACTGTTTGATTCTCCGGTCATCGTGTTTGTGGATTATTATATAAAAAATATATGAAATGTTAGTTTAGGCTTAGTCACAATAAAAACAATTAAGTTCAAATGTATTAATTCAGAAAATATTTTAGATTAGGCTTAGTAACAAAAACAATTACATTCGTAAAACTATAAAGTTCAAATGTATAAATTCGGAGAATGTTAGGAAAGGCGTAGTTAAAACTAAAACATTGAAAATTCATGATTCTATAAAGTTTAACTATTATTTTTTCAAATAAAACAAGACAAACTACTGCTTTAAATTAATTCCAGCCGGACATGAAAATTATTTAAATAGTTGTATTAATACTAGACAGTACTCTAAAGTGGTGCAGATAATTAAACATTTTACCTTGTCATCAACTGTTGCTTTTTTTTTCACTCTCCTCTTGTAGGTTTCATAGTAGGCCTATATTTTTAATTTTCCTGAGGATATCTGAACATAAGTGATGTTTTTATTAAAAGTCATAGGACAAACTTCCAGGCTGCCTCTTATGTTTATTTGTCAGCGTATGAGTTTTTATTGTACAATATCGATACGTATTCTTTCAATAAGTACGGAAACAAGACACACTTATTTGAAGTTAGTTCGGGACTTTTTTTTTTCACTCATTATGTAATTTTGAAATGATATAAATACTTCAAAAGTTCATTTTATAACCTAACCATAATAATCCATCAATACAAACTTATATTAATAGGTTTAAATAAATTTACGTAGATTAACTAAACAAACAAAATACAAACAGACATTCACAAATCTAACCTGATGTATATTTTTAGGCTATGTTACAACAGACAGCTGTTTAGAAATAGAATATATCACAGCGTTACCATTTTAGTTTTATTTGATTCTTTGGTCAAATCTATGGTTGGTTGATTTGATGGGTGGCGTACTTTGTAAGTTAGACAGTGAGTGACCTTTCGAGTTCCTAATGCCATAGAATAAGTAAGTAAATAATTATCTTTGTTGCAACCCAAACTTATCTTGATCTATGATCAAGCTGATTGGTTATCTGGTGATTGAAAAATCAATGTGACGTTTGAGCAACCGGTTCTTAGTCGATTTAATAAGTAAACAAAATTTAGAAAATATATTTATTGTTTACAAACTGACGCGCCCTTTAATATTGAGTTATACTGTAATGTGTACAAGACTGTGTTGCTGGCAGTATTGTCAACTCATACAGGAGCTGATAAAATAACGAAAATTCAACTATTATCGAAACAGATCTCAATAATTTCAAAGCAGTGTTTGATATAAAAAAAGTTTTTTCGACATAAATATTTCAATTTTTTTTATTCAAACTATAAACTATGAGCGAACTGAACATATAAAAACTAGGTTTATTTTAGTATGGCACTTCCCCGCCTTCCCCCTCCTTCAGAATTGCTTCACATTTATTCCACATAGGTTTCTTTTGAAGTTTCAAATTGTGTTATGGGAGTCAATGGAGCATGATGTCCACAGAATTCCTTGACACAGAATGGGGACAAATAATAACAAATGAACTAGGAGAATGGGGGAAATAACAGATTAACTAGGAGACTGGGGGAAAAAACAGATGAATTAGGAGAATGGGGGAAATAATAACAGATTAACTAGGAGACTGGGGGAAATAAACAGATTAACTAGTAGAATGGGGGAAATAACAGATTAACTAGGAGACTGGGAGAGATAATAACAGATTAACTAGGAGAATGGGGGAAATAATAACAGATTAACTAGGAGACTGGGGGAAATAAACAGATGAATTAGGAGAATGGGGGATATAATAACAGATTAACTAGCAGACTGGGGAAAATAACATATTAACTAGGAGACTGGGGAAAATAACAGATTAACTAGCAGACTGGGGAAAATAACAGATTAACTAGGAGACTGGGGAAAATAACAGATTAACTAGCAGACTGGGGAAAATAACAGATTAACTAGGAGACTGGAAGAGATAATAACAGATGAACTAGGAGAATGGGGGAAATAACAGATTAACTAGCAGACTGGGGAAAATAACAGATTAACTAGGAGACTGGGGAAAATAATAACATATGAACTAGGAGAATGGGGGAGACATAACAACAGATGAACTAGGTCGTGCGTATGTCTTTAATCCCTGCCTTACCCCATATTGGGGGCGAACTCTCGTAGAACAAGCGGGACCTAAATATGAAAAGTTTATAAGATTGTCTCCCATCTAACTGACAAGCACGAAGAGAGGAGTGGTATTTTAACAAATCGGGGAGAAGAGGAAAAGACGGATTAAAATGATTGCTGAGAGTTTGTGATGGGCAGGATGGACCTGGGTTCAATTCACTGCAAGGACTAAACTATTGGATCAGTTGAATGCGCGTGAAGAAACAAAATAATGTAAATTACAATGTATATCATGCTACTTGACCTCGTTCCTGGTTCCCAGACAATTCCAGGGTTGGTTACTCGGCGCCAATAAAGTGTTGCGCAAGTCGCACGCTGCTATACAAAGTGCACGTGTGGTCACGTGGTACAAGTCATCACGCTCACAATACACTAGATTTACAATCTCGAGGAGGTTTAGATTCTAATCTTGACACTGGACTGGTTTTATATTTGTGATTTTTCATTGATTTGCCATTATCTCTTGTGCTATACGTTATAATTAAATAATAAACCAATACCACAACTAGTAGTGATATGTTTTTGTGTCTGATTGAGGAAAAGACACATCCAGAAGAATAAACTCTCATATCCCCAAACCTCAAAGCTACATGGACAGTCTGAGTTTATTAATATTTAAATATCGCGTGGCCTCCACCGATGTATGGTGCTTCCTCTTGAATTCCTCCATGTTTAATTATTTAATTGAATTAATGTTCTTCATACGGGACGTCATATTTTACGAGTGTGGACACAGACGAAACACCTCACATACTCCTGACCCTATAAATTTACCCCGACATAAAAGCACCCATGACAATTTATTGACTGTAAACTTTATGAATATTAAAACATGTTGTCGGGTTTTAACTTGTCGCTGCGGGTAGCGGCTGTAAAATAAGATGTAATGGCACGTCATTGCGGGTAGCGCCTATAAATATTATTCAGGACGAGCTCTTGTGACGTTATTTTGGATGCATCAGTGGTAGGCGGCTGAGAGAAGGGGGTAGATATAATTGGTTCTTATAATATCGTTACACTTTCATTCACGATTTTTTTTAATAGCGTAGAGTGTGATTATTGGGTGGTGTTGTTTACGCTTGTACTTTGTAAGCCATACCGTCATGTACCATCTCACTTTCATTGTTATGTTAACAAGGACTCGGAGGGAGAGTCGTATAAGTCACATTCTATAACGTTAACTTCATAGTTTTGTTGAATTATGATTGATTGGAAAAAAGTTGACGCTATTGAAATCATTGCATTGAGTTAGGATTTGTAAAAATTTCATTTTGTGCAAATAATTAATGCAAATTTTATTTCAAAGAATGCCTTTGAACCTAATTTTCTATTTCATATTGATTTAATATAGTTTTTCAATAAATTTTCGCCTATCTTTTTATCTTGTATGTATACTCTAGTGTCAGTTTTGTTTACCATTGATCTAATTAAACTATAAAAACTAAGAAAACAGGATGCTGGTAATGAATTTAAATAAATACACTGGATTTTACCCGCGCATAACCGCAGTTAGTATTTTCTCATACTTGGGTGCGTGTAATCAGTTTAGTAAAAAAATATTATTGGAAGCATTAAATTATTAATACTGTATTACAAATAGCTATTAAACTATAATATAAAGTGTTTTTTTAATACATATACTAATTCCTTTTCTAAAATAGTAAGACAAAACTTAGCTCAAATGTTTTGCCAGACAATTCAGTTCCTTGTCATCATTTAAAGACTATTTGTGGTTCTTGCTTTGTACAATCTTTGAATTTCAAACATTTATTGTTGAGTCAAATCAAGCTTCTTTATATTTCTATAAACCACTTTTTAAAATAAATTATGGAAATATCAAGTTCCACAACAATGAGCCGCTTAAGTCAGGTTGATATCTTTTCTGAACGCTGAGTATCATTCGCGCCAAATTCATATTCATCAAAACTATCACGTTTCAATTGGCAGTTCTTCATATCTCTTATGCATGCTATTTCATATATTCTCTTTGTATTCCTTTGCTTTAAATTGCTTTTCTTTTGAACGTTTATGGCTTCATTCCAAGATTAGTTTGTTTTCGTGGAATTTTTAAAATCAATTTTGGATTCAAGAATCATTGAGGAAAGTGTGGGTAGGTGAAGGTAACCATAGTAAATACTATTTTTGACACGTAAGTTATGGAAAAAGAAAGGTTTTATTTCAGTGTATGATTTTACTATGGACTTTTCCAAACAAAAGTGAAATAAAAACTTAGCCAAGATAAAGATGCGACTTTACAAGTGATCGTTTGAAACAAAAAAGAATTGCTTTGAGCAGTTGTTGAAGCTATTTATTAAATTAGATCTCTCTTTTAATCCTACCGTAACATTTTTAGTATTGTATTGTTTACGAGGTGGAATTGGTTGAACGCAAATACAGGTGTGCCGGAATCACTTTTCTCACTTTGTCTCTTTTTACCACAAATTAAAACATATGTTTATCAGTTTCAAGTTATTTTTCTAAGTGAAACTATCATCATTTTGTAACTTTAATCATAGAATAATTGATAAAATATCACTACTGCATACAAGGTGTACATAGAAGCCATCAAATACCGCGAGGAAAATAAATTATAAAAATAAGCAAGAAATTGAAATAATTAAAAAAAAGTTATTTCTAAACAAATTACAAAAGTGTGGAAATATATCTGGACACAAGATGGACTAAGACAAAAAGTGAAAAATGTAAGAAATAGACGATGCATAGTCGCAAATGGATTGTTTAATGAAGCAAATGGAAAATGAGGCTTTGAAGAATAATAATTTCCACACAAGTGTTTGCAGAGCAGGGCTGCAAAAATAGAGAAACACTTAAAAACTTAAAAATGCCATTAATAATTTCAATCTTTAATTATTATAATTATTATTATTATTATTACTATTAACACCGTGTCTTACTACACGTTCGGGTTATACGCACTTACGCTAATGTGTAATGGTAGGGTGATTGTGAGATGAAATGGAGGACCTACAGTTTAACGTGGAATCCGAACCACGGTGGAGGCCTGGCATTCCTCACATTCACAGGTTGTGATTAATACACATCTTGTCAGAGGTGAAGGAAGGGTTTGGCAATCAGATAGATCTGTGCTGGGACTGAGGATTGAACCTTGGACTCCCAGCACACAAGTCCGACACCTTACCCCTAGACCGCCAGGTCACCCTTTAATTTATCAAAAAAAAACCTAAAATGTAGAACATTTTCTTTTTGTAAATATTTCTAAAAGTTAATCTTAACTGGCTTATTTGATAATATCTAGCTTCTTGGTGTAATTGCTTTTTTCCCAGGAATCTCTTTATTAATTGACAAATGTTCATTATCTTCTCTCACTCTTATTTTCTCCGTTGCTTTGTTTATTGTGCTGTGATCACACCTCATGACTAAAGTATATCCATTCGGCCATTTTTCATGTCCGTGACTGTACATGTAACTAGCTACAAATTGCGATGCCTGTACTTGAACCGGGTCCTAATCCAAGCCTTGTCTCTGCTCTAATCTCCTTCTCCTTCCTATCGCTTAGCTTATTCTTGCTTGTCTCTTTTTATTCGTTCTACTTTCCCTCCTCCTCTACAACACACCTCCCCCCTCTCCTTGTCTAGCCTACACCTTGGGGGGGGAAGGGAGATTCACAGAAGAAATGATGTGGAAGAAGGCTTATGTTATGTCGGCTTTATTTTACGTTGCGTTACGTAATGGACCTCCATAGTAAGAAAAACAACCTCAACTTTTCCTGATAAAGTTTAGTTCGTCTTTTATAGAAACGTGTACAAAACCCCAATGCAATATTCAACATGTTGTAAATAAAGTGTAATAGATATACGAATCTTCTGCTTAAAATAGTATTATATTGTTTGTAATAATATATTAATAGTAATAGTCACATGCATTCATACAGTGAATGTTTAATTTTATTTCAAGCATGTTTGTACATGTTGGCCCGTCATTCTTGAGCAATCCCTCTATATTATAACAATTCTGAGTACATGACCTCCTAAATCCCAGGTTACGCCGGTATACCTTACATTAATAGTTCCACAACCTAGTAATCTTGGCTAGTGTGTGTTGTCTCTAGTATTAGGTATACTATAGTATTCAGAATTTCACTTTGAATACAGAGTGATATTTTTAAGGTTTTTATAACGCCCGCTTGAAAAGTATATGAATTGTTTCAATTTATTTTTAAAGATGCTATGAGTGTATAAAATTAAACCTAATGATTTGTTGGTTTTTTGGCGTAAAAATCGAATTACATATTTTAATATCAAATAAAGGAATACATACTATAAAATAAACTAAAAAGAACAAGTAAAAGTAATATTTTACAGAAGGGCCAACACAACCTTTAATTGGGGAAAGCGTGGCTAGCAAACATAGCAGCCGCATGCTGACGTGCACGTAAAATTGTCAAATCCAATAATACCCTTTAGAAATTAAACCTAAGCTAATTATAAAAATATAGACTAATTTAAATATGTAGATGAGGTTTGTTCTTCAGACCTCCAGAACTATCTTTAGGGGACGGTCGATATCTCCGCTACAGCTTCTACAGTTTACTGTACCGGAGTAAATGGAGGGGATGTAAGCTCTTGCATTTTCCACTCGGGATGGAAGGCAAACATTTAGAAAGAGGATGTTCTTGAAATTATAACTTGAGAGAAATGAGATGGATTGAAAAGAACCGCCTCCCTTCTCATCCCCTCCTTCTCCCCTTGTGCTTCAGAATAAGTCTTTTAGGAAACAGGGTTTTCCGCAATCCTGAGATATATTACATTGAGCAAGGATCTCTAAAACTTTTGGTGTCAGAAGTGGGATGGGTTGATTTTGAAAGCTCTCGCTGCCTTTCAGACACATCGCAAAGCTCCTTTTACGGTATTCATCGAATTCTGTGGTTGGTGCTTTTCTAGAATATCTTAAAGAGTTTCAAATATTTGCTTTATTCCTTAACATACTTTGTTGGGTTGAATTATTTTTCAAACTGAGTTCTTGTTTATGGATTGCTTGACATTTCGCTATATGAAATTTAACATGGATATAAGCTCTATATTTGATAAAGATAAAATACTAGGAGCTTTTGATTGAATTTATTATAAAGTTATCTTCAAGTATTTCTTTCTTGGAAACAGTTTAGATATTTATTTCTTTGTTGAGTAAAAAAAACCTACGCATATTTTAGTATGCGACTAATTTAGAGTCATATCTGCTTTACCACCTAGCCAATACTCTTTTGGCACGTGGTCGTCCATTAAGATCGGCGACGCCTGATAAAGTTGTAATATCAACTTGTGGAGAGTCGTTACACCATTATCGGTATCACTATCTCACGGCCCACACTGGTGACCAGAGAGTTTGTTCACTGGACACTCATCTAGACCATGTAATAATATCCCAGCGTGCAACTCATGGTTCGAATAATGATCGCGTTTAAATTATTCACGAGCCTTTTATTTCGCTATGGGTCAATGTTGAACAGTATCAGCTTGGTCTCTGATGGTTTATGACGTCACTGTGTGGACTGGATCCAATATACTGAACTGGAATGAATACTACTTGAATTGGTTTACAATAATTTGGACTTTTGGGACAGCGTTATAGTTACAACAAATTTGCTCCGTATTCGCCTGCCTTGCAATTATGTTTTAACAACTCAACAAGTGGAGTAGGGTTATCTCATATTATACCAATACGAGATTGCTACCTTCACAAACTTCTTCTTAAGCTCGTAGATCTCATGCCTTGCAAACACCTTGGCTAGAATGCTCCTGGTATAGAGTGTGATTCTAGTAAAAAGGAACTTGAAGGTCGAGAATGGTTTATCGATGAACTGTATTATTTTTTTCACCTTTTATCCCGTTCGTTTTTCCCCAACGAGACAGTTTGTGTGTGTTCTCTCGCTATCCCCACTGTGAAGGTTGAGGCTCTCCTCATGACTTGTATTTACTGCTTGTCTCGATATTTTATCACGCACGCACGCGTGTGCCTGTACTTTATGATGGATGAGGCTGTAACTATGGGGAGAAGGGTTAAATGTTGCCCTTAATTCACATTGAAAATTGCCGTGGGCATTACGGTTGTAATCTTGTTGTTGACTTTTAACGCATGCGTATTGGGAGCACATGAAATTGTAGTTGGTATTAAATGACTTTCAACGTAGGAGCGCACCATTTTGTATTCGTGCGCGCATTGATTTTTTTTTTGCTGAACACGTTTTGAAAGTGCATTGTGTATCTGTAGTGTGCTTTCGGCAATTTATAGTGTGTTTACCAAACCTTGTGCTAAGTTTTGAAAGCGAGTAATAGGGACGTACTTAAAACGCTGGTCCACACGGAGAGTGTATTGGAGTCTGTAGAGAGAAGGGCAGTAGTTCAATTCCAACCGGTAATACTAGCAGTTGTTTACCATTATCGTTCCAAGCGAGTGCTGCTGCCTTGCCTTAAAAGCCTACTTTTTGTCGGGTCTTTAACTACACATTTTGCTGATATTATATAAACTGTCTGTAAACAAGTTTATATAAACAAATCTCTGAGCCAAAACACACACACACGCACATATTTTAAGTTATAGTAAAAATATTAGAATTTGATGGGAAGGCATGTATACTTCCACAATGTAGTTTTAATCCATCCTTATTTGGCTTCATTTATTGGATTAAGATTGACCCGCATCTGTGAGCATGCGGACTGAAGGTCAGACACATCTAAACTGGTTTTACCAGTGATAGAAAGGTCCAGGTGTTAGCCCAGAAAGGTGGATGATGTTTTTTTTACTAAATGTCTTCCTACAATTTATAAAACAAATTTGGGTACGTTTTATATAAATTCCACCTTCCTTATCTTTACTCCATTAGCGTGATTAAAATGTCCGAATGGGTAATAAGATGTGGGAGCAAAAAAATATATATTTTTTCAGAAACAATATTTTAAATGACGTCACCTGCCCAATTTTTCGGGTTCTTATTGTGTTAAGAAAAGTTGTGCTCGTATTTTTGAAAAAAAAAAAGAAGCTATTTTCTTTTCTTTCATGCTCCCTTGTACCTTGAGCATAATTATCTTCCCCGACAAAGTTTCCCCCAAGTAGTCTCCTCCCGGCTCTGACGTAGTTCAGTCAATTTGAGACCCAGTTTCCACCTGTAGTCGCAAGTCTTGAGAGGAGCAATCAAAGTTTGATGAACTATTATCACCCAACTCGGCGAGCGAGCTGATGACCATTATTAGAATTCACTAGAAACTTTTTATTAAGGTTACAAAGTTTTGTGGTGATCTTTTTATTTGTTCTCCCCTCTCATATTAATAGGAAATTAAAACATCCCTTAAGTTTTCTATGGCTCGTTAAAAAATAAATTTGGTTTAATTAGGTTGGGTTCAAGAAATTGCTGTAACGCATTCTATGGTATTTTAAAACTAATCAATGATCACTTGGGTCCATGGCACTGTTCAATTTCTGTTGTTTTTTTTGCCTTGACAAACTTGAATAAATTTTAGATTGTATTTTTTGTACGAAAGTTTGTATCTATTTTTTTACTGCGCGTAATTAGTGGTTTACTGTTTTATACAGATAAAGTAAGTTTCAATGACTACTTGCGTCGATAACTTTCTCATTAGGCCAACTTCACAATCCCGGTAGCACCGCAATTTGAAAGGTTTGCTCAAGTTATCCAACTACAATACAGATTTTCTCTCTTTCTTTGTCAATATTCTTAACAATTCGCTAGGATTGGATTACGAAATGACATATTTTCCCAATCAGTTTAAAGTGAAATGGATTTTGTCACCTTATTTTTGATCGAAGGTGTTGCTTCCTATTGAAGTTCAGGTTGTATTTAAACTAATGATGTGAGTTGGAAAATTCTCAGTTTTGAAAAGTTTTAAATTAGTATTTTTTTGTGCTAAAATTCCATCTATTGGAATGTAACTAACGCACTCGAGATGTACCAAGTTCTAAAGTTTAATTTCTCCCGAGGACGTCATCACCAGAAACATTATCAAATGAGTTACAATAACAGCTAGAACAGCAATAACAGTTCTCTTCTCACACTCACGTATTGACTACAGCGCTTGGTGGTTCAATGTGTCACTAACGCTGGGCCTGCTATATTCCAGATATGTTATTACTTCAATATTATAAAACATTCCCTTCTCCTGGGATTCGACGACTTGAAAATTTTAAACATTTTTTTTTTCTCGAATTACCATTTAAAAAAAATATATTTCCGAGTTTCATCAAAAAATTAACTAAGATAGTTTTAAATTTGTCTTTCCAGTATTAATAAACGCCTTTTGTCCCTCCTCCCCTCGTCACCCAACTTACTATTTGATGCTTGATGCATAACTTATGATTGTTGACCAAATGTGACCATTTTTAGCCGTCATGTCAGCCATTTCTCAAAATAAGCTGCCTATGCTCTCAAGTTCAACGCTTGTGCTATAGTCCGTTCCACTCTTAAATTGCAGTACAGGATCTTACCATCTCTTTCCAACCCATTGGTTTCCCCGTAAGCGCTGTCCTTTTTCTACCCAGTGGAGTTGCAATTTTGTAGTTCTAAAACTAACATAGATATTTCTACTAAACTAGCTTTCTTTATTAGGCCTATATAACATTCACTGAGTGACGCATCTAGTCAAAACAATATAAACTACCAGATACATTTTTAAACCACTTATTTTTTTACAAAATATGAAAATTAACTTTGTTTCTCAGTTTCACGAGTTTCTAAATACATACCGTGAGAAGTATCGTTCCAACTTGGTTAGAAAACTCGTTATTTTTATGGTCTTTCTAGTAATACCCATGGACAGGGCTTGACAAATCTTAGGGGGGCTCACCAGTCAAAAAATGCACTTGTTAGTATGATCTGACTATGGCCATGTAATATATGTAAACACATTTAAACTAGACACTCACTCACTTTTATTTATACGTAACACTGCTTACCAAACCAAACTATATTGTATTACTGTTTTGGAAAAAAATCAAACAGATTCTTTAGCGCCATTTCTTCACCCCTCACACGCAAACAAACAAGATAAGAATGAGACAAGACACTCCAAATATTACTCGCGATTCTTTGATTTCGTTGTGTTTGAGGTCCAAACGGTTTCAATATTGGCAGTTCTAATTTATATCTCGAAATCGCCCTCGAACCGTAATTAGATATCGATATCAACTTGCGAGGGTCGCTATGTACTCATATCCATAGCTTATTTACGATCTATCCTACCTATATTCCATAACGAAATTAACGATTAAAATCAGATTTTTTTTTTTACCTGACAAGCTGAAATTTTCCCTCGTCACAAGACGATCAGATGAGGCTTTTTTCAAGACCTGCTCATGAACAACGCCTGCAAAGTCTGAAATGTAGGCATATATATATTACACAAAGTTTTTTTTAATGAAACATATAATATCTCTTTGGAATATTTGAAGTAAAACATGAGAAAGATATATTCTTAGATTTTTTTCTTTTTAATTTACATGGGTATATTATGGTAAATAAATAGTAAGAATAGTTCAAATTAATATTTTGAAAATACTACGGGCCAAGAACATCTCCCATTTATGTTTGTTGGTGTTTTGAAGTTGCATAGTATGTATTTCAATTTACACACCACCCAATCTTGAAGAGTCGTGACGTTGAAAAGTGAAAGTTTATGGGAGTTTACCCCATCACATAAACACGTACGTCGTACAAAGTTTAATCACCTTTACTTATTTGTTTATGTTCTTGAATAGGCTGTATTTGTTGCAATTGCCGAAACAATGTTAAACATTTAAAAATATATGTCACGCGCAACAACAATTTATCATACCATATTATACTTTCGGGTGAAGAAACCATCCATCCATAGTAGTCGGTCGGTCTAAGACCATTAGTAATCAGGTCAGAGTTTGGATCCTGGCCGAATTAATTGGCATGAGTCAAACCCCTTATCATAGTCAGTAGCGCGTGTGCGAAATTAGCTTGGGGTCCTTGGTTCCATTTCTGGCATGGCCTAATATTTACTATTGGTAAATTGTCGGGTGGGAGACTGAATGTGGTGTTTATCTTAGTATTAGGCTAGTGTGTAAGTCATGTTTTGTTATAAAATGTGTTTTAAAAGTGCACGTAAAATACACCCAATAAAAATAATTATCTTAAGTTTGTTTTATCAAGTAATTTTTTTTCCGGGCAAATCCGTAGCCCTTAATCTTATCAACTTTGCTCATCCTTAAGACATTATTTTTTTATTTAAATTAATATAAATTGCTGATGGCCAAAACACAAGTGCCAGACGTATCACTACGTGTAAATATTAAAATAGCCTTACTTATATTAGCACCAATGAATCCCCCTACTGATAAGTCGGGGATGTGAACTAATGTCCTCCTGAAAAGGCAAAACACAGCTGTTTGAAGCTTACCTACCTAAGAAGTGTGTCAATCAGTGGTGAGCTTTTAGTGTTGTGTTTCGATCATTTTAAACTACGTATTAAGTTATAATAAATCTAATAAACAATTTGTATTTCTAAAATTGGTCATCTTGTCTCACGGACATACAATCTGACAACTGCGCGCTCCTTAAGACCCGTACTGCAAGTGAAGAGTGGAACGGCCTATAAATACAAACCCTGACCTGTCAGGTGGTTTTGACATCCCTGGAGAATTAAAGTTGCATCTTCCCCTGTCACCCCTCTCACCCTAGTGTTGGTTGAAGACTATCAGCATTTCACGAGTCATTTGTTTTCAATGAGCGCGCAGTGGCTCAGGGGTTGAAAGGGTTGCTAAGAGCATCACAAGCCGATTACTTCATAACGCTGGCTTTATTCAGGCGCAACTAGCGCACTCTATGAAACTGTCTTCTTGCCGCCCTTATGGAGGAATATTAGACTATGTACATACTGGTCAACACAAACATGGACCTCTTCACAATCTACTGATGGAGTTTAGGTTGGGGTTTTTTTCATCGCATTTTGCTATATACGTGCACATATCAACACATATTACGCTAGGGGTGCTGTTGGCCTACTACAATCTCTAATGATACCAATCACCCCATTCCAGATGCTCTGTTCGAATCTAGATGGAGTCAGTCACATAGTGAAGATTAAAACGTTGACCGGGACGATCTTCCCTCATTATGTGTAAAGACGTCGATAACCGGAATGGTGACTCTTCTAGTTGACTGCTAATTTTCACAGTTAGCGGAACGCCGTTAGTACGATATATTAATGAACACGTTCTAGATCGAATCATAAGAGTTAAACCTTATTCGCTGGTTATGTCGCACTTAAAACCACCATCCACCCAATCTGAGCGCCGGCAATGATTTGTACTAGGACGGAGTGATGCGTGAATACTAATTCCTTGTAACCCCCACCTGTGGCCGAACCAAGCTCTGCTAGACACGTAATCGGTCTTCTACTTCCCGCTGAAGACGTATAGAGCGGCCTCCAAACTCCTCCGCTAATTGGCACGACGGATCCTGTCTCGTTGCGCCCACGACCTATCCACCTAATTGACGACCCTCGTATGAAGGCCCTCCCTCCCCTCTTTTCTCCTTCCCACGACGTCGTTTTGTGGAGCAATTGTCGGTGTCGAGAATGGCTGGGAGATATCTGATCGGATACGTCTGCTACAACCCTCCCTTATCCCCCAAACTACTGTACCTAACCCGGGAGTTCAAATAGTTCAACTTCCCATTAATATGGATGTCGAGCTGATAGATTTTAATTGCTAATTTGGGTTTCCAACTGTTGGATCGTTACGGCATGGCAGGGACCGTAACGGGTGAACGATAAATTGACATCCGTAGACCATAGCGTGTTCCTCAATCTTGGCATGTCACTACTAATGGGCTCATCTTAGAGCAAATCAAATGTGTATTTAAGTAGCAGTGTTTGATGGCTTGGTAGTTTCCTAAAGCGCAGATACACACAATGTCACTTTATCTAAAGTAGCACATTTCTACTTATTAAAATACGTTTCAGCTCGCTTACGGTTCTTATTATTATAATAGATTTATATTACGAGCAATGTATGAATGTATTGTTTAATACTAGATTGCATATAATTGTATTTTACGAGCAAAATATATTTATTTTTATTTTCTACAGTTATTGTTTTGCTTCGTGGTAAAGTACCTGAACCGTATTTTGTTTGCTTGAGAATACGTGCAGGCTTAGTTTATTTAAATTCTAGTCTACAAAGCTCTGGCCACAGATTCTACAGCTAGAATTTATTATAACGTTCACTGAGGAAAGGGGGCTTCACTCCCCCTTCCCCCAAGTGAAAAGCCGACATAAATCCTGTTTACTCCTTTTATGTATGGGATAAAATGTGTCTAGTAAATGATAGCGATATGTTGTCCTTCCCACAAATGTTTCATCAGCTTAAGTAACAGCGGACATTAACAAGCTCTTCCCGTCACCTGATAAAATATTACCTCTAAAAAAAGGAATAATTATTTATAATAATTTATTCTGAAAAATATTTGTTTTTAAGACCCCAGGATCAACTTTAGTAGAATTGCTAAAATAAAAAGTGGTTCTCTTTTCATTCTCTCTCTTCTCTTCGTTCGTTTTACTAAGAGAGGTAGCTCAATGTTGCGGGCGTACCAGTTTGTACGTCTGAGGGTTGCTTAAATTCGAAACGAGGGGAAAAACAAGTGCAACTTTTTCCTCAGTTCAAAGAATGTAGGTCTGAAAACTTGTATATTCAGTATCGGACATGTAGCATCTTGCGCGTGAAGCCCCCCTTCTACCATCGCGGTATTAATCTTCCTCCCTCCCAACCACCCTGGCAGCTGATACCCCAAGAGACGATGACGTTGATGGAAGGCCGCGGCGCCCGGGTTAGACATGGGCTTGGTTACCACTACCAGACAGGGCTGACCAATACACGGGAAGGGTTACTACTACCAGGCAGGGCTGACCAACACACGAGAAGGGTTACTACTACTAGGCAGGGCTGACCAATACACGGGAAGGGTTACTACTACCAGACAGGGCTGACCAATACACGGGAAGGGTTACTACTACCAGACAGGGCTCTTTAGATTACATTTATACATTATGTAGATTAATTCTTTAAACTTAATTACCGATTGTATTTATAGCATGATTTATGTTTTAATTTGACAATTAGTGTATTGTTATATAGACAACTCAATAAATAAATAAAGTCTGGCTGCTTGTCCCTTTCCACGGATCCTAAACGATTTGATGGATTTTGTTTAAACTGTATATATAGATTGTGTAGAGCTATACCTTTGGACCGGTTTTTGATTTTAACCCTTGCCTTCAATTTATTGGTAGTTTACTGATGATTGATTTTTTCTAATTCCAAATACTTCAAAAATGGCTCTAATAATTTTGTTTGAAATGCATATTGAGAATTTGTTTGACAAGGCTCAGTGGTTAGAGCATTGGCGTACTAAGGCAGAGGTCCCGGGTTCGATTCCCGTGTCCAGGTGTCATTTTTCAATTTTCAGAATATTTAGTGATTTAGTTCAAAATGAGTATCTTGTAAGTTGCTTGTATTACAGATAGTTATATATAGATTCTTTAAAATCATTTAATTGTTGTTAGCTAATGACTAATTTTTGTAAAATAGATCTAAAAAAAAAGCTCTAACTATTTTGTTCAAAATTCGTATCGAAGGACTATTTTACATAATAAATATTAATGTATTTAATATTTATCTAAAATAAATTAATTTTAGGTTAGCTTTCTTACGACAAATCATTGAAAATTTGAATTTTTTGGAAGTTGACCTTAAAGATGGGATTCAAAATAGTAGCCTGGTAATAGTTTTTCATGATAAATAAGAATACGTTTTTACTTTTTACAAATAAATAATTTTAGGGCAATTTACAGATAATTTATTTTTGAAAGTTTGAATTTTGTTAAATATATCTGAGCAATTAGTTTTAAAATTTAAAAATAAAAAATGGACTATTGTGATTAATAGGATGTGTTTGTTTTTATGAGGAAAACCTACTTGAGGGTAGTTTATTCAAAACCTAATTTTGAAAATTATCTTTGAAACACTAATACACAATGTGAGAAATTTTGTGTGATTGTGTCGTATCATTTATTTTCTAGCTCAAGCATACATTAATTTCTCTCCTCACACCCCCTCCGATTATAGAAGGTAAAACTCAGTTTGATTGTTTTAGGGCTTATATGCATAAAAATAAAAATCCCCCTTCTACAAATAGAACTAGCCCCATCCTCCCACGTTTTTCTTGTATGAAACTTAGTGCTCTTAGCATCCCCACCTCCTTACAACCCCCCTCCCCCTTATTTTGCCCATCACCTTTTAAGATCTTGGTGCTGTCTTGTATCCAGCTTTAATCCCATCTCTCGAGCTTTCAGAGGGTTGGGGGTTGTAATGTCTCAGACACATGCACTCGGGGTAGGTTATCGGCTGAGTATCTTCATCCCCTACCCCGGGGTGGAGAAAGAATGCAGATGGGAGTCCTTTGACACCGTCAACATCCGGCCAGCGGTGGTGCGCCCCCGATCCATGAGTTTTATACAGATTGGACGTCAGATGAATTCCTACCACAAGGAGACACGCCCGGGCAACACGGGCCTAGGCTTCATGTCCGGGCAACACGGGCCTAGGCTTCATGTCCGGGCAAACATGGGCCAAGGCTTCATGTCCGGGAAACATGGCCTAGGCTTAATGTCCGGGCAACATGGGCCTAGGCTTCATGTCTGGGCAACATGGTCCTAAGCCTCACGTCCAGGTAACACAGGCCTAGGCTTCATGTCCGGGCAACATGGGCCTAGGCTTCATGTCTGAGCAACACGGGCCTAGTCTTCATGCCCAGACAACACGGGCCTAGGCTTCATGTCCGGGCAACACTGGCATATGCTTCAAGGTCCTAAGCCTCACGTCCAGGTAACACAGGCCAAGGCTTCATGCATGCCCAGACAACACGGGCCTAGTCTTCATGCCCAGACAACACGGGCCTAGGCTTCGTGTCCGGGCAACACTGGCATATGCTTCACGTCCGGGCAACATGGGCTTAGGCTTCAAGTCCAGATAACACAAGACTAGGCTTCACGTCCGGGCAACACAGCCAATTGCGTAAAGCCAGAACGTTAGCCAATCATAGCAAGTGCTCTTTCTTTACAAATCCCTACAAATGTTTTCCAGGGTAAGCATTAGACCATTTTCTGTTAAAATGTTACAGAAAGTGGAAAAAACATCAAACCCCTTTGATGTTGTTTTTACAACTTCGGAGAGCAGTATTTATTCCGTTAATCGTTTGTCCTCAACAAATCGACAGTAAAATATTAACTGGCAACTTAAGGATACATCTGTTGATTTGTCACACTGCAGGAGGATAAAACTAAACGCATTCAATTTTTCTACCACCGGCTTTTTTTTTTAAATCTCGCGCCATTGTATCTATCATATGTTTCACTGTGTCATTTGAGAGTGATATTTTTGGTAAATTATTGACAGCTTTCATCACCAAGAACAATTTGTGGATGCAGAAAGTAGTCATGCTTCATGAGTGACTCGCCATTCGCGTGTGGTTTCTTCTATTTCGCAATCAGCAGATACAGTTCATCCTAAGCTTCCACAGCCGTTTCATTTTACAGCTGAAAACTTTCATTCGTTCCTATGAGTTTTGTTTCACAATAACAAAATCTTGAGATTTGTCTTTCAGTACAGGATATGTTGTTGACAAGTGACGTTCTGCTCACGCAGGTTACTTTGCATCATTGCTATGAACTCGATGACAAACAGTACCTTGCGGTAACTGGATTCTATTTTTCCAATAAAGTAAAACCATTTTTAATATATGTGTAGTTATATAACCGTTTCTTAGACACGGATATGGATATTTTTATTCACAGCACAGAAACTAACCTTTAATACACACCAAGCAATAAACGCAAGCAACTGAAACCATTGAGACAAAGGTCAGGTTATGTGACAAATGAGACGTTGCCAGCTGTACAGACTAAAATTAGGGTTTCATTTGCACGTATTCGAAATCGTTTGTGAACTGACGGAAACGTTCGGTAGTGGCTCTGGGCTATCTGTAACACCGTCTCATTGAAGTCTTTATAAAAATATCTAAAAAATAACAATCAAAAATACGACAACTTGACATTACCGTATAATAATAATATATTCTTATACATAATTTGATAAGCTCGTTTCCAGTTATATAAATCACGAGGAAATGGCTGAACAGATTTTGACAAACGGCCTCTCATTTTAAAGGTTCAAGATGTGGCCAAAAAATAGTAGCTTCCAATGAAAACCCTATTTTCAGCTTTCAATAGTTCTTTGTTTACGTCACCAGAAAACCCTGTTTATGCATGGCTTTAAACCTGAAAAAAAAATATTTCTCCTTGGTTAAAAGAAATAATCACTCAACTCTTATTTAACTTGTACGGTGCAACAAACATAGAAATTATGGCAAAAATGTGTATAATATACTAAACAGACCAATGATAGGCTAGAAATATATAATTTTGTCTACATTGATACTTTGTTCTTATTTATTCTTGAATATTTGCCTATGATCACAAAATGGCCGTTATAATAGCTGATCCAAGCACATTGTTTACATACATTCTTTGATTGAAGGAATTAATTTCCGAGACTGGGGAAACATTTTTATTGTTATTAGAATGTTGCTATCGTTAATTCGCATTTAAATCAACACTATTGACAATAAATCGCAAATTAAAAGGTTAAATGGTCATTTTCACGAAAATAATATTTTCTTAAATTTTGTTTCGCACATGAATTATTTTAAAAAAATTTTTTTTAAATCTATATTATAATTTCCGAAATTCATAAAATTATCTTTAGAAGGGTTTATATAGCCATTTAATTGTTTTTAATGATGGGTTTTGGTGTTATTTTGTCATATAGTATTTTAATTAAAGTAAGTTGAATTATGTTTCCATGCTACCACTTGATATTGAGTGAATGATATTTCAAAGTAACGTTTTGTGACCCTATTTATCTATCACACACACATACACACACACACACACACACTCTTACACGCATACTCTCTCTCACACTTTCTCCTTCACACACATTTCTCACTATCAATCACTCGATAGCACTCTCTTTCACACTAACTTTCTCACACTCAATCTATCACACTCACACACTTTCATAATCTCTCTATCTCTTTCTCACACACATTTTCTCCATCTCGCTCTCTCTCTTTCTCTCTTTACATCTTATAAATAAATATTTAATATTTTAATCCCATTTCCGGTAATTGAAAATGGTTTAATCTATTTTAATAAACCGGTGACCAGGTGGTCTAGGGGTAAGGTGTCAGACTTCTGTGCTGGGGGTCTGGGGTTCAATCCTCGGTCCTGGCACATATTAATCTGAATGCCAAACCCTTCATTCACCTGTGGCCAGACGTGTATTAATCATAACTTGTGAATGTGAGGAATGCCAGGCCAGCACCGTGGTTCGGATTCCACGTTAAACTGTAGGTCCTCCATTTTATCTCACAATCATCCTACCATTGGACATTAGCGTAAGTGCGTATAACCCGAACGGGTAGTAAGACGCAGTTATAATAATAATAATAATAATAATAATAATAATAATAATAATAATAGTAATTTGATAAACTGAACACTCATTTTTAAGGTTAGGGGTGAAAATAGTAGCTTAAAACTATAACCCAATTTTCCTATCGAACTTTCCATATTTTCCTTCTGTGTGGCCAGTGGCTCATCTGTACAATCATTCTTTGTTTACATCACCATGGAAACCATGATTTGTGTATAGCTGTATATTAATAAATAAAATATTTATATTTGGTTTTAAAATAACAACTCAATCCTTACTCGAATGGTTTGGTGCAATAAATAGATAGAAACTTGGGAGCAGGGGGTCGTTTTAAAGTTATCATCGTGGTGTGAAGAGGTAAATATACGTTTTGATTAGACTATGCAGATGTCCGTCCACGGGGCAGAGTTAATCGGTAGACCAACTGTGGGTTCAAAAGGCTTTAGTGCAGTGATACCTGGTTCTATTCCAGACGCTCTAATATCTGTAGCTGCGTTGTATTATTTTCTCTCTTATCAATATTGCTGTTTGATGTGTTATGAGGATAATGATGATGATATAAACATTTATTGTTTTGACTCTGTGCCTTTTGCCGACCTATGCCTCAAAATTATCAGATATTTAGGCATATTATTGACTTTGAACTTAAGTAATTTATTAGATCACGTTAGAAATCAAAGAAAACCAATGCATTTTTCATAAAATCTTTTTTTTTACAACCATTTTGAAAAAACCACCATGTACCTCATTTTTATCATCATAAAAACTTGAATATTTCACCTAATGACTGTGTGAAAAGAAAATGATGATTATATAATAGCCAGTATTGGTCTTGGAAGCTCTAAATTAAATTAAATTGTAACTAAGATCTAAATTAAAAACAAGCAAACTTGATGAAATTCACTCAAATTGTTAACGCTTGCTGCTGTTAGTTTATTGACATTGCTGAAGTAATCATTATTCTGAAAGGTCTGGCCAACAAAAAAATTAAAATCTTAGGCATACAAGTGTGAGGTAATGATAGTTCACGCTATAGTTCATCCTTGTTCTCCACATTTCCGGTTTCGTGGAACCAGCCAGCCCATGTGTGTATTGTGTATAGTATAGTAGTGACGTCACAAAGAGCCAGGAATAAATGCCAGCCGCCCGGTGGCGGGTGAAGACTATTTTAAACTATGGCGTAATGTTTTATTACATAGTTCATGGCTGTTTTCAACTGTCGTGTTCTCGCGGCTGAGTGGTAAGGAAGACTGACTGTAGGTCTAGACTCTATAGGACCCTGGTTCTATCAACCGCCAGCAAATCTACCAGGGCCAGGGAGTGTTTGATGAAGATATTCCTTATCCGTGAGTCTGAGATGTCAGCAAATCTACCAGGGACAGGGAGTGTTTGATGAAGATATTGCTATCCATGAGTCAGAGATGTATCCAGAATGAAATGATAACATCCCGTACCTTCACAGATAAATTTAGCCAGGACGTTTGAGCTTGTCTGTTTGGTAAAGAGCTTCTTCTTGATTAGTTATCATTCAGAGTTGTTTTAATTAGTACCTCCTTGTAGTCCTACCTCTTCTCTTAGACGCGGGAAGGAACTAACACAAGTTTGGTTATTAGCGCCTTAAGCCGCAATTGTAGTAGTCTCCTAATCTCGTACGTCATCTGTTCTCAAGTCTCTTCAAGACTAAGACCGTATATTTATTATAAATGTATATATGAGTATTTAAGTCTTTCATCGCCAGAGAGCTTGTGCTCATTTCAAATAATAAAATAGCCTCATTATTAATTTAAGATGACTATAAAATAATTAAATGAAATATTAGACTAATATAGATATATATGGAATAATTTAGTTTTATGGTTCGCTAAGCTCTGTTTCCAGAAGTTGCCTATTTTCATTATTATGTCGCTTCTGAATAGGCGATAGTTTACTCTTCGATATTAATGTATGTAATAGCAGTGCTATGGATCCACTTTAAGATAATGTTTATTATGTTTTTTTTTGTATTTTTAGGTTCTTTCATTTGCTTCTACAAAATTAAAACTGTATAGGCCTACTATATCACAAGTTTTTGTTTTTATTGGTCTAGCAGTTTTGAGAGCCCCCCACTTTTCATCCATTTTCTTGACCCCTATTTCTTGATATCCATACCTTTCAACTTTGGTGTTATAGCCTGATTTTGGTTGGAAGACCGGTAGATAAATTTTAAAGATACTTATTTGCGGCCAACATTAGTAACATTTTACTATATTATTTGTTTTGTTTTATAGGTATTGATAATATTCATCAAAAGTGACAGGTTCAGATAACATGACTTGATGGATTAATATGTTAAAATTGTTTTAGTAACTTTAGTGACGAAATTCTACTGTTCTTCCTACCAAAATCATACCCATAAATGGGGTAATACTTTTATAGACTTGCCAAATTTAAATTTTCTTTGACGCTGAAAGTTAGATTTCCTAATGGTTTTGTAGAGATTTAAAGCTACTGCCCCTTCCCCAACTCATTTAGTTCCCACATTTCGATTTTGAAATTTGAAGACTTATTAATTATCTGAGAGGGTTATTTTACGCAACTAATTTAAATTTTCAACTACAGCTTAAAAAAAGTTTTACATAATTTGTATAAATTTTGAGCTCTTACATCGCCGTTTTTACAATTTTGAAATTCCATTTATTCAAGCATCTTTGGTTATCTGGGCAGATAGATTTACTTAAATGCCAAATTTAATTTTTATTTTAAACCAATTTTTTTTTCTATTTGCCTGGAAAAATTTGAAACACAATTTCTTGAAACCAATTTTGAAATTTCCAATTTTCGTATTTTTCAATTTTTCATTATTTGGGGTGATTGTCCTAACAGCTTGCAAGTATTTAAATTCTGTACCCCACTTAGAAACACTTTTTTATAATAGTTTTGACATTATTAGCTCTCCTTTAACCTAGATCCTAATTTTAAAATAAATTGAAAAAACTTTAATACGTTTCTATTTATCTAGGCAATTTCTATTCTATACCATACTAAAAGGGGTTTTTTGCTATAATTTTTGGATATTTCTTTTCGATCCCCATTTTTTAATTTCAAACTTAAAAAGGTTGGTCTTTTGGTGTGGTTTCTTTATCATCTAATCAATTTTTTACCCCTCACCGATAAATGGTTGATAATTTTTATTTTGTAAATTTGCATCCCAGACCATTTCTCGTACCTCCATTTTGAATTTTAAAATGTTCAGTCTCATCTAATTATTTTGGCTTAGCACTTTATATTTAATAAAACATTACAATGTTCTATTGTGCATGCCTTTTTTTCAAGATAGGGAAAACTCTTTCATTTTAGTGTTTTTTATTTTTAAATTTAAGAAAGTTCAGACCTTCATTACGGCTTGGGGCGGTCCTTACATCTGTCCGGCAAATTTTATTCTTCTACCACATTGTTAAGTAGTTTATTCTTTTAGTTTTGGCATTTTGGAAACCAATCCCCCCCTTTATATTTCACCATTCCCCACATAAAGATAAATTTAACACTAATTATGTAATTTGGAGTGAGTGTTCCCTCTACATTCTTGGAAAATTTAGTTTTCCACCGCCCCTTAAGGTTTTTTCCCTAATTATATACTTCCCCTTGCCTCCTTTATCTTCCATTTGGCTACCAATTGAGGGTCTGAGTGGAATGTTTAGCTGTGTTATAAACCCGTGAAAATCGATTTCAGCGCGATTGGACAAACTTGATTTTTTGGACCATCAAGTAAGCATGGGGAATTTTTGGGGCCCCAGATTAAACCCCCTTTCGAATTTTTCAAGTTTAGGATTTGTTACATCATTCTCGGACTCCCAGGAAACTCCATGTCAAATTTCAAGCTCGCCGAGAAGTACCAAAAAAAAAAAAACTTCTTAAAGGAAAAGTGGACACACATAGCATGGATTTTATCTTATAGATAAGTAAATTTTCCTTTATCCAGAACTAATTGTGATATTGGGAGAATGAGTGACTGCCAAGACTAGAAGATAGATAGCTCAAAGTATCTAGGATGACAGCGTTATAAGGCTCAACAATTTCACGATATTACCCGCAGCCAAGCCCTACCTAACAAAACGTTTGCTATAAAATTAATTCAAAGAAGATTAACCATACCCTATACAAACTAATATGTTGGTAAATGGGGCAAAAAATAGGCTTGTCAGTTTATTTGCTTGATACAATATTCTTAACAATATTTTCAGTATAGTAATTGATATTTCATCCATCATTTTAAATTTGTGGAACTAACCAA
>CABFWB010003370.1:68471-80866 GCA_902151455.1 Timema bartmani
TTTTTTTTCTCCCCCTTTTTCCTTACACCCCCTAACAATCCCCCACCACTTCGTTCATAAAAGACATGGGGTTTGTTGAGTGTCTTGTGAAGGAAGAAAAGAATGAGGAAGGTAGAAAGAGGGGGAGGGGGGTATAGGACACGCAAAACAGAAATAAAAGAGAAAGAGGTGGAGAAATTGCACATAGCTTGTCTGCATGCGGTCACAGAGGGCGCTACGATTCCAATAATAGCGATGGGGACTTTGAGCATCGAGTGTTGGGTTGGGGGGGAGCCGGGAATCAAATTCCATTCTTCCACATCTCGCTCACGCTTTTTTTTATATGAAAGTTTGGGAGGGGGGAGGGTTGGCCTATATTGTTCCTCTTGTAGAGAGCGCGTGGTGAATGGGATTTGAATCAACTGCAGTTTTTTGTAATACAAATTTGATGGAATATAAAATATTTGTTGAAAACTTATTCAACGAAAAGAGTGGACAAGTTTAATTTTATTTATTTTTCATTTTTCAAAATAGGGCTGTTGTAAAGGATATGTTTACTCTTGGAAGTAAAAGGGAAAAAAACTTACACTTTACTACTGTCAATTTTTTGTTCAAACCAATATAAATGAAAGTATAACATAAAATATCTTAAGAATATATTACCTTTGTTTCAATCAGGTTTGTTTTAGATTTATATATAGAGAATTATCAGTGGTGAATAATTCATACTAAAATTACAGGCGACTTCAAACAAAAGCGCTTACGTGACACAAATGCTGTTTTTAATTATTAATTTTTATAAGTTACCTACCTCTTTATGCTGAAAAGACCTTAATTTGTTTTCATTCCTTTCCCAGAAAAAAATGACAATTTTTTAAAAATAATTTACCAACTAAAATCTGCACCTGCACTTTTTAAATCGCTTACTCATATTATCGTCACAAATTCTCTGCTACATCTCATCATCCCAAACAAAAATACTATTCTGTTCCTCTTTAATTTCTATTCACAAGAACACTCGCATTTAATTATTGTCACTGGAGCAACCAAACGGTTTGGATTTCTATTTAGTCTCTTCAAACATTTGATATTTCTTGTCTATCCTTGTGCTATAATTTGCTATAGGCCCTACACAGTTTATCCTGGCAACTTCATTGGCCGCTCACAAATGTGCATAACGCATCAAAGTGTGAGCGCTACGATACATTTCTTGTTTTGAGGATCTCTAGAATAATTCACGATGCATGATGTTAAAAACTTTATCTAAATAAGCTCTGAATACTTTTTATTTGGGTTTAAGATCTACTTTTGTGAAGAAACTATCTCCTGTTCGTTTAGTGTGCATTAAAATTTCACAGTTAAACTTCTTTATGGCATTTTGAAAGAGATTCTAAAGTACCACTAATATCACTTTAGCTCTGAATGCTCACAGCGTGATATTATTTCAATTCTTTAGATTCTTGAAGTGGACTCACTTTCTTCAGTTCAGGAAGTCGGTCTCTTATATATATATATACACACACACATACATACAAAGTAAAGTTTATTTTCCATTTCTACTTTTCCTGCCCGCTGACACCGACATTTTCCTATTTTCCAGTCAGGAATTCCTCCACCATTTTCAACCAGCCACATGACTTTTTGTTTTACCCGAGAACGCCACGCCAAAGAGAAACCCCTACCCAATATTTTCATCCCTCCAGAGGGATTAAAAAAAAAAGTGATAAGGGAAATAGCGAAGACAGATACTTCTGTTTTTCTCATAAAAACTCGTTATATGCTATTTCTCACGAAAACACTTTTTTTTCCTCTCTCCTCCTCCGAAACTAAGCCTGGGAAAGAAATGGGAGGGTGGATTATTCTAAAAGATGTAGAGACTTGCATCTAAGACTCGTATATTAGAAACTAGGCCTACACTTGGTTTATCCTGATAGGTAGCAACTTATACCTTTCGTGGTTACATCATGGCTTAGCTTATATAATATAGGGCCATATTGCAATACGTCAAGGTAAGACCTTTTAGATGACCGAAGTGTAGGCTACATTTACTTTCCACATTTTAGTTTTAGCTTATTAATCTCCTCCAGAGATAATTGAGTCAAATAATAAAACTCCCAATCATAAGTTTGAAAGAAAGGTTTGGATCAAAATTAAACATACAAACGTGAGCGAAAATCAAATTTGAATAAATTTGCCTAGTGACTCAAAATTGAGGTTTTAAAATGTGTTATGGCAGAAAACAAAATTTAAAAAAATTCTGACTATATAATTCGGTAACGGTAAATATTCGTTGCTATATTTAAATTTGGAGTAATGTTTGTAAGTGCTGCTAAGATATTTTAAAAAGCATCCACTGGTATTTGGTGTATCCATTACGTGTATAAATCCTTCATAGCGACACAAATAATTCTACCAAGTAGTTTTTCCATCTCACAGTTTGGTTTCGTAACAACAAAGATTTGAGAGGACGGAGGAGGGGTTTACTTGATGCAACTTCCCTGAACAAAATTCAATCCGAGAGAGTCAAAATAAAAGTAGGGGTTGAGGTGAATTTTCGGGAAACCCCCACCTCCCCTCCATTACCCCTTGCTCGTTGTTTGCATCTCTTATCTCTTGGTCATATGAAACTGTAACGATCCCCCGTGTAAATACTAGGCAGGAAGAGGGATACTTGTTGGCGAGGTCGTATTCTCGCTCGAAGCTCGTACTTGTCGTGCTCTGGAAGAGGGAGGGAGGGGGGGGGGGCAGTTAAGCCGTACCCCGACCCCCCTATCCCTACCTCTTGGAGGGTGGTTTAATCAAAATGTAACATCAGTAGGAAAAGAGAATGGAATCTTCGTTACTGTAACCCCAACGTACTTATTTATTTTGCTGTAAATGAAACATTAGTAGATAATGTTGTCGAGCACTGCGTCTTACAACCCGTCCGGGATATCCCTATATTTTATTTTATTGAGGCAAGACGAGGAAGATATATTTTAAAGGAAGTGTAACGACATTTATTTCCTTATAGAAACAACAACCCTGGCACACTCGCCCAAGATTCAAACCCCGGCCGCCTTGCCATTAGCAACCCAGTACATTGCGAGAGTGACACTTTAGACAATAGGACCACTGATGCTGTTCTCAGAAAGTTGAGGGTCCCAGGCTCTATACCCATGTCAGGGTGTAATTTTTCAAATAAATTGAATTGTAGACAGGTCATAACTTATATGTAATAGTTATTTAAATGTGAAATTTAAATATACTTCTAACACACAATTGATATCCTGATGTACAGTGCAGTGTCGTGGAGTGTTGTCAGAGTAATCAGAGCTCATTAAAACTGTACTGGGAATCGTCCACCCGTTCTTAATTTGACCACTACTTTACAAACCTCACATGTGAATGTATGTTCGTTGTTACTTGACCATTGAGTGTTCCACTGAGTGGTGAGAATATATCATAGGTACTGTTTTAACAAGCTCTGCTTACCCTGGCAACACATCACTGCTGATATATCCTATTATACATGTTCTGATTATAACGTTTGTTTTGCTTGCAGGTAAGAGATGCATTCCTACAATCATCAAAGATGACTATTATGATGGTGAGCTATCTCTTAGATTAGTTCTAACTACAACTAAAAGAGAACACCATTCGTTGGAAGCACTAAATTAAATATCTCTTCGATAATTTGACAAACGTTAAACAACAATCGTAAGGATGATACTCTCCAAAGCTTGTTTATAGTTCTAGCGACTAATAGCGACCCTCAGAACAGTCAGGGGTAGCCTCCAAATATTATTTCAATTTGTACAATAAATCTAACTTAATTTAGCACTGTATAGCCAGACTAATATTTGGTTTTATTTAAGAAAATGAAAAGGTCAAAAGTTTGGGTAAATAGAGGCCAAGTTTGATAAAAGCTTGTTCAATTATGGGAATACTCTATTCATGTTTGGGAATCTTTCACCCCCCCCACACACATACACACAAACTCCTGCCCTTAATTAACTCAACAGACAGATGTTGGGGAAATGGAGTCCCTAGCTTGCCACGTGTATAAATTTAGACACTTTACAATATTATTTTAATATTTTTTTTAAATGTGTTGATTGAACACAAGTTTTATTAATATTCATTATAGTTATAGTAAGGAGATATAATATTATTATAATCAAGGAAGAAACATATATTATACTAAGAAGTGACTTGATATTTAAGGAAATAAGCTTACGCCAAAAAATGTTGTATTAAATTGCTATGAAATAAACTAAACAATACAAGTATATCAAAACCTTAACGGTTATAAAATGAATTATAATTTTAAGACAAATTATTAGTTATGCTTAAATTTGTATTATATATGCTTTAGTGATGATAATATAAGAAAATGTCAGAACATAATTGAATACATATTAATTAAAGTTAGCCATATTACATGTTAAACTAATAAATAAATTAATAGTAGAAGAATTCAATTTTAGGTACAGTTGATAACTAGGTAAATCTAGCATAAATAAACATGGATATATATGATGCAATATAACAACCGTATAGGCATCAAAATTTAAGTTTATGAAAAAGTTTGGTAATACAATCACAAGTCAATATCATTTGAAGAAATACATTATTCAATGACTTAAGCCCTAACCAACATCTAAAAAGTTTTAAACATTTTAAAAAATTATTAAAAATTGTGAACTTTTGAGTTAAATTGCTTTTAGCCAGCAATATGAAGAGATAATCCAAACATGTATATGTTAATTGCCTCGCGTTGAAATGGAAATAAAACAAAACATCTATAAATAAAGAATTTTTAACAGAAATTAAAAAAGTTAGTGTAAAATCGAATTCATTCCTTAGCGTGTAATCTCTTGTTCCTTTGAATGCTGCAATCCCTGCAACATGTTTCGATGCATACTGGTATCATCTTCAGGACTATTGAAAAAAGAACAAAACCAAATTAAAATATGGCTCAACCACACCCTGCCAGCCAATGTGATATAACCTGAAAGTTTAATGGAGGTTTAAAAGGTATATTTTCAAAAGTTATAGATAATGAATTAGCATATTTACCAGAGTTAAAAGATGTAGGTTGAGGGCCGGTTGCACAAACATCATATTGATTCTTCAATCACCGGATTGTCAATCAGCTTAATCATAGATTAAGAAAAATTTGGGTTGCAACAAAGTTAACTAGAGATCAAAAACTCCGATCACCTGACCACAGATTTGACCGGAGAATTAAATAAAACTAACATGGCAACCTTGTAAAAAGTTATATTTTCGAACAGCTGACTGTTGTGACATAGCCTAAAAGTATACACCAGATTGGCTTTGTGAATGTCTTTTTTTCTTTATTTGTTTAATTAATACACGTAAATTTGTTTGAAATTATTAATAGACGTTTGTATTAATGTATTATTATAGTTAGGTTATAAAATGAGCTTTTAAAGTATTTATATTATTTCAAAATAACATAATGAGTGAAAAGAAATCCCGAAGTCCCAACTTTAATTTATCTAAACCTCATCTCAAATTCTCTATCGCTATATTTAAAGAAAAGTTCATATCTTTCTCGTAGTTGTCTTGGAACTTGAACATTTTCTATAACCTCGTTATATAAATTAAAAACTTCTTCATCTGAAGACTCCATACTTCACATTTATGAATCAAACTCACATTAAAAATAAATTGAATTATATATAAATATACTTATTAAATATTACTTAATAAATAAAGATTATAAAGTACAAATTATATTTATCAAGAACATAACAGTTACAGGTTATGTTAACCATCAACACACTGATCGGGGAATCAAACAGTTGATGGGAGAAAATTGGCTGGTTAACTTGACCAGAGATTTGATCGACAATCACGTCCTAATCGTTAATGGTGCAACTGAAAATGAGGTTTGAGACACTGATTGGAGATCAACATACATCTGATCTCTGATCAAGCCACTGATTGTTGTTTGTGCAACCGGCCCTGAGTATTCCAAGTGTTGGAGTTGAAATTAAAATTAACGTGTATATATAAAGTGAGAACAAAAAAACTATCTAGAATGATTGAACTACAAAGTCAAAGATGTTATGTATTGAGGTTAGAATTATACACAAAGCTGAGATGGGAGAGATAGTAGATAGATAGTTCTTTGGAAATATATTGTAGAATGTGCAGGAGGGAAAGAACAAGAAAGGACAAAAAAGGAGATGAAAATAAATGATAAGAAGGTAGCCTTATTAGACAATTCAATCTAATAATGGTATTTATATAAATATATAAGAGTTGAATCGAAAGTACTTAAACTAAAATTAATAAGATTTGATTGGAATTAGTACATATAGCACTTTAAAATATAGGACAAGTTTTTAAAACAATTAATTTTTTTTTAATTCACGAGTTTTTTTACATCACGTCTTGCCACCCGTCCAGGTTATACGCCTTTAATTACATTAATAGGCTATGTACGAGGAAGGTATATTTGAGAAGAAATAGACTCGCATTTGTGTGGTGGACGAGTGGGGAACATTTTTTTTTAAACCCACCCTCAATACCCCCAGTTTGTATTGAGACTACGGCCTCCCAGTCAGTTGTAAACCAGATTAAATGAGCCCGGCTTTTAGGTGGCGTGTCCACCAGTTCGTATCTGGGTGGTATCACTAGGTGGCGGTGATGGTGGTACTCACTGATAATTATTTTTCAACGTTGCCTGAACCATAAAAAATTGCTCTGAATTTATATGTTTTTCATTTTATTTAATGATTTACTTTACACTTCCACTCCACAACTACCAACCACACAGTTTTTTTTTCCATTCATTTTTTGGTGATTGCTTTTAAAAATAGAATCTTCAACTTTCCAGACATAGCTTTATTTTTTTATTCTTTCTCGTGGTCATCCAAAAAATGTACCAACTCGATCGGTAGCGTTTTTCTTCACCCCCCTTTCCCCTCCCCACCCACCTTTCTCCTTCAATTCATCTTATTCAAAGTCTTTTTGGAACTGTGCTCTCATCACTACCCCCGGCCTTCCCACAACCCGCCTCATTTCTTCGTGAGTGCTTTCCTCTATGCGCCTCTGAGAGTTGAATGAATCTATCGATTCTATTGGACGGGAGGGTGCCAGAAGATGGATGGATGGGTGGGGGCTGTTCGCTTTTCCTCGAGTGCTATTTTCGGTTCTTTATGTAATCTTCCACTAATTGGTCGTAAGATTTGCTCTCCTCATTTTAACTTAACCACAACCATCCCTGCCCCCTCTCCCCGTCCCTCCGGGCAGAACAAACTCTAATTATTTATCTGCCCTGATGAAATAAATACGAAAGAAAAAAAGATCCACAACGATATTCCAGATCTCGTACAGTCGTTGCAAGATTATCTTCCAGGTTCATCTCTCGTACAGTCGTTGACAAGATTATCTTCCAGGTCCATCTCTCGTACAGTCGTTGCAAGATTATCTTCCAGGTCCACCCCTAACTTCTTAATGAAGTAGTTTAAATATCTTAATCCATCACAGGTGCTTTATACGACAATACAGGGTTCGGTTCTGGTCTGGCTCCCTTGAGATTATAATACTCCCCATCATCTCTCCAGGGGATTGGTGGTCTACCTTCCTTATTTCCTTGGAAGCTCTAGCTAGTACCTATGCACGCACACACACAGCCGAGTATCAACATTTTGAGCGTTATTCATGACGTTATCTCATGGCCGGGGTTTGGTTTCAACTGCCGGTGGGGCTGGTAATTACTATTCACGTGACCTAGAAGTAGGATAAGTGCCAGTGATTCAGGGTCTACTGACGTGCTAGTATAATTCCATCTCTTTTTTTTCCGAACTACTTTCAAAACAATCATTAAACTGGATGATGGATGCAATATTGTTTTGTACACGTCTATACATTTCTCCCTCCGTTTTTCTTCCCAGTCGTTTCTTACTCTCATTACTCTTATTGCAGGGAATTCGCTTATTGCATCATCTTAACCCCTTTCCCCTGCTACCCCCGCTCACCCTTCCTGACTACTTAAGTGGAAGCCCCACTTATTGAGCTATTATACTTCATCAGGGGGTTGCAGTGAGGGGTTGGACCAAGAAGGGCTGTCTTGAGCTAACTCCACTAAAAAACAAATCAGCCTTTTCAGTTTGTCGGGAGTTATTTTAGTTTGATTCTAGAATGTGCTGTGGAAGGATATTCTAGCAGTTCAAACGTACATATTCTTGAGGTCGGTTTGAGTGGGCATCGTCTGGATTCAAACCACACCTTTATCTGTGAAGGAGAATTTCGTGCTCCACACGAAAATATACGCTAACCTTGTAGATATTAATATTAGGTACATATGAATTTATCATACCTTGCCATAGGGTACTTTACTTTCAATATTAATAATAATAATAATAATAATAATATCTACTTTACAGTTTATGAAATTAGTTAATTCAACAAAATAATGAATATATGATTTACCACGCACCTAAAGAACCCGAAGAGCACAGAAAATTTAAAAAAATAAGATAATACCAGAACATTTTAAAATTTAACTGCAAGCTTTAAATACATATGTTATTTGCATGAGGAGTAAAGGCTAACTAAAGAAATAAGCACCCTGATTCGAAAACATGTATTATTTCAACCCTCCCTATTTTTCTCTCTTTTAAACCTTGGGTTAGTAAACAACTTCCTAAATCTCCCCGTCAAGGTCAAATAATACTGGCAGGACTTCGCACTAAGGGCCAGTTTCATAGTCAGATTTAGTACGCCTAAAGTGCGAGTCGATACTAAATACAGGACGACACCTACCTAGACCAAAATGGAATGGGCCAGTTTCGCATATGAAACTGGCCCATTCCATTCAATTTCAGGTAGGTGACGTCTTGTATTTAGTATAGCGCCGCACTTGAGGCGTACTAAATCTGACTATGAAACTGGCCCTNTTCAATTTCAGGTAGGTGACGTCTTGTATTTAGTATAGCGCCGCACTTGAGGCGTACTAAATCTGACTATGAAACTGGCCCTAAATGTTTGGAAAAATGGAAATTCTTTCTTGAAAACCTTGAAAACGCGGAGAATTTTGTATTAATAAAATAGTAGCAGCCCTGTGAAATCAATCGTATACAGCTAGTTCAGAAATATCCATATTTTTAACTAGATAATACGAGTGTTACTCGGGTGAAATCCCGCCCAAGTCAACTTAGTTGGTTGCTCAAGTTCCGGGGTCTTTAGCGAAGACTCGGACGTTGTCTGTGATTGCTGTGTGAGTCTACACTTTGTTTATTTATAGACGTCGACCACCTTTTGATGATATTGTGGACCCTGTCTAGTTAAATTCACCGATTAACCTAAATTATTATAAAAAGCCTAGATTGTGGCTTCGCTATTGATATGTTAAGCTTAGAAGTAAATTATTATATTTAAAAAAATATTAGTTTGATAGAATTTAAAAAATTGCTGACAAATGAAATTAATTTTCTTAAATTGTGGCTTCCTCCTTTGAATATATTTGTGATGTTAGGGCGCACCCTCTATAAAAATGATGAATATCTGTGGGCGGAAATCTTTGTCGAAAGGAATCTCTTTACGTTTTAAGGTATAGATTAGTTTTTCCTGTATTACTCATTGTAATCATTTATCTTTCATTCCATTTTAAATAATTCTGTTTTTTTTTCTCACTACTGACCTGCTGACCTCAATCCTTTTTGTCTATTGGTTAGCACTAACATAAGACAATTAAATGAAACAGCCATCATTACACTGCTAGACAAACGTAATTAATATTTTTATACGTCCTAACTATTTTTGATATCATTTGTGTAATACGTTTTAGAGATATGTTAGTATAATACTTTTAATTAATTATTCAGGTGCCTCGTAAGTTCTCTTGGAAACTAAATAGCTTCGCAACTAAAACCCTCAAATTTCGCAAGCTCTCATCTCACCATTTCCCCCTCTCAAATGTGAAGTTATCCTTCATTTTTGTGAAGCGACGCAACTTCTGTGTAGTAAAGTAAACTATCTCTATGAAGCAACGCGGTAACATTAATTAAACCAATACAAAGGTTTAACCAGTCCCAGAGTCAAAACAAAAGTTCCATCTCTAGACGGGAAGAGTATGGGTGTAAGGTAGCCCCCTTCCCACCCATTCAAAGCGTCGAGGTAACTTTATTACCACCCCTCTTCGTTTAGCTACAATCCCAGAGTGCCACTCACACGGAGGAAGTAGTCACGATAGTTTCAAGTAGTTTCGGGCCGGGGACAATTCACTCCAAAGAGTTTCCCCTCCTTCTTTCAAGTTGGAGGAATTAATCCGAGAGGCAAGAGGTTTTAAAATAGGACGAGGTAATAACAGCCGAGTGGAATGTCTGTTGTCATTACATTACGAACAGGTATAACTGATCCAGTGTAATAACGTCCGATTGGAATGTCTGTTGCTACACTACGGAGCAGTATAACTGGTCCATGATAATAACACACAAGTATAACTGGTTTATGGTAGTAACAGCCGAGTGGAATGTCTGTTGTCGTTACATTACAGACAGGTATAACTGGTCCATGGTAATATCACCACACGAGTATAACTGGATCAGGGTAGTAACAGCCGAGTGGAATGTCTGTTGTCTTTACATAAGACAGGTATAACTGGTCCATGTTAATATTACCACACAAGTATAACTGGTCCAGGGTAGTAACAGCCGAGTGAAATGTCTGTTGTCGTTACATAACAAACAGGTATAACTGGTCCATGTTAATATTACCACACAAGTATAACTGGTCCAGGGTAGTAACAGCTGAGTTGAATGTCTGTTGTCGTTACACTACAGACAGGTATAACTGGTCCATGTTAATATTACCACACAAGTATAACTGGTCCAGGGTAGTAACAGCCGAGTGGAATGTCTGTTGTCGTTACATTACAGACAGGTATAACTGATCCATGGTAATATCAGCACACGAGTATAACTGGCTCAGGGTAGTAACAGCCGAGTGGAATGTCTGTTGTCTTTACATAACAGACAGGTATAACTGGTCCATGTTAATATTACCACACAAGTATAACTGGTCCAGGGTAGTAACAGCCGAGTGGAATGTACTGTTGTCTTTACATTACAGACAGGTATAACTGGTCCATGGTAATATCACCACATAAGTATAACTGGTCCAGGGTAGTAACAGCCGAGTGAAATGTCTGTTGTCGTTACATAACAGACAGGTATAACTGGTCCATGTTAATATTACCACACATGTATAACTGGTCCAGGGTAGTAACAGCCGAGTGGAATGTCTGTTGTCTTTACATTACAGACAGGTATAACTGGTCCATGGATAATATTACCACACAAGTATAACTGGTCCAGGGTAGTAACAGCCGAGTTGAATGTCTGTTGTCTTTACATAATAGACAGGTATAACTGGTCCAGGGTAGTAACAGCCGAGTGGAATGTCTGTTGTCGTTACACTACAGACAGGTATAACTGGTCCATGTTAATATTACCACACAAGTATAACTGGTCCAGGGATAGTAACAGCCGAGTGGAATGTCTGTTGTCGTTACACTACAGAAAGGTATAATTGGTCTAGGGTAGCTTTGATCTGTTCTAGTAGTTGAAAAGCAACTACACAAAAAGTCAGAACGTTACTACACAATTATTAAAAGCCCGGAAATATCATAGAATTTGGTAATCTGTCGAGGAAAATAGTAGATTTATATTTGTCTTTCCAAGGGAGGGAAGTATCTCTTTTACATATTTTACAAGGCATAAAATGCTATTTATTTATTTTTGAGAGAATTCTAAAATTAATTCTTATCTATAGACCTTACACAACTGAAAATTGTGAGTTTTTTGATCATCCTTATCTTTTGCAAAATAAGTAATAGATTGATAAATTTTGTTTTTGGATCCAGAATAAGTCGGGGATTTAGTGGATTCACTATTCATTCTTTTTGTAATTGACATACGCTCTTCTTACCTCCAGCCTACAATCTTTGTGAAAGGTTCCCTTCATAAAAAAATGGCGGTAAGGTGGGATGAATAATACACGCGTCGAACTCGCGCTTTCCGTGCAGTGCAGCGTCGCGGTGCTGGTTGGGGACCTACCAGATGGACGTGGCTGTCCCTGTGTGTGTTGCAGGTCCATGAATATTTCACGCAGTGGGAGTTAGAAGTCGGGGCTCCAGCCACCTGGAGGTTGAGAAGGTCAGGTTCTTCACACGAGATTTCATGAGCAGGACTCACCTCGTGAAGTTTAATATTATGCCTACAGAATATAAGGACTCGTCTTTTGGAGTTTTATCTACCCCTTGAAGGATAGCAGTAATCGTCTCGTGGAGTTTAAACTGCCCCTTGTAGAATATAATGGACTCGTCTTTGGGAGTTTTATCTGTACATTGTAGAAGAGCTTTACACAGCTTATTTCGTTTATATACCCTAAGTATT
>CABFWB010003371.1:0-51074 GCA_902151455.1 Timema bartmani
AATTTTCAAATTTTTATTTCAAAAACTGTGGCCTAAAACTTGATTTGGAAAACGTAAAAATGGAAGTTTCTTACCCTCATTGCTCGTTAGAAAAAATACATAAAAATATATTTATGGTGTGTAACATTTCATAGAAAAAAACTCTTTTGAATGGTTAAAAAAAAAATTTCTGTACATATGGCCTTAAGGCTTGGCGCCATTGATAAACAATATTTTATTTGTTATGTATATTATTACATTATAAACAACAATGATAATATTTTTTTATTCAATTAATTATGTTAGTACAATGTTGTCATTTATACCAATAATTGCTTGAAACTGTTATTTGAAGTCAAGGTCTTCATAACTGTATTCAAGATTCGTTTTTGAAATGTCTACGAATCTTGAATCTCTCTAATACCATATAATTTGAGGAATCGAGGATTCAAGCATCCCATCCCTAGTTATTATGTACTTGTGCCAATGAGTATTGTTTAAAGATCTATCAGACTGACTTTTAAATGAATTGCTTAATAAATTTTCCAAAATATTTTAGAAATTTATATGTAGTAGTATATTTTATTTATACTTATAACATCCATCCATATGCCAATTTTAGTTTATAAAATAAATTACCACTGTCAATGGTTCCAACAATCTTGCTATGTAGATAGTTCAACCTCTAAGTAAATTAAAATTAGTTTCAAATCTTGTACTTAACCATCAGATGATGGATAGTTTAGGTTGAATGTAACAACTATGATTAAAATACTATCTCTAGCCTTGTAATTAAATATATGATAGAGGACCTAATGTTAATGCTGATTTTTTTTTAAATAATAATTGTATCTATCCCCTAACGTAAACACAAAGGAAAAAGCATTTATATTTACAGATGATACCAGAGTACTATTTTTAATCAAGTTTTCTTAGCAACTGTACCATTTGGCTAATACAAATATACTAATTTAGTTATCGAGGCAGAGGTTATAAATTGTTGATTGCCGGTAGTACATTTAAATATTAATAGTCCAACAATTCTGACTATTATTTTATCTGAAAATCTTTTTGTCAAATACTTAGAAATTTTAACTGGATGTATCACTGTAAGTTTATATAGCAAACATGAGATAATATAATGCTTTCCTTCATTTTACAGTATTCATACACTTGCTTGATATTTAAGATAACCTATTTTTGTGCTTTTATATTCCTGTTAGTATTTTATCCTATGGTTGTATTGTATTGCGCTGAATATAACTTTCATGATTAATAATTATACAATTTTATGAAAAGATGTATCAAGGTGAATTAATCAATACAAATTGGAACTACTTTTTTATATAGCACTAATGTTGAGCATATTTTATCATGGTCATTGTATGTATGAATGATAAAATGTTAAGAGCTATATTTGTTGAAATAGAGTTTTGAACCCAACAAAAATCAAGAAGTCATGGTTTATAGTAACTACTGTATTTTTTAACATAAAACCTCAGGTATTAATTCTTTTTGGAAAAGTTTATTCTAGCCAACAGTTTTATTTTCCTCATTATCTTGATCTTATATTTCTCTATAAATATATAATGCATAACTTAATAACTTTTTTATTTACAGTATTCTAGAGTTGACTCATGCAAAGTCAGAGCCATTGGTAAAGTTTCTGCCCTTAATAATGAACAAACTAGTTCTTTTAATGGTCAAACCACCAACCATCCTTGGTCAAGCAATGAATATAGGACAAACGTCTTTTGAAGCAATCACTATGATTGTCAGAAATGTTACTGTAAGTATAAAGAAATACAAACAAATAGGGTAAATGGAAATTATGATAATATAAAGTATATTCAAGGGATTTAAATTTTATTTTATTTTGAAATAAAGACATATAAAATATTATGTAACTTTTTAAGTAAAATATATAGTTAGTATTCAAGTAAATTAAACTAGAGCCCTAGGCATATTGAACAGCTTATGATTAACCATGTGTATTTTTTCTATGGATAAGAAGGGTATATTTTATAGAAAGTGCACCGACATTAATCAAATTATTTTTAATTGACAAAAGAAATTCAAGTGTCCAGCCCTTTAGCTATGTATATCAATTTTATCATTACTAAGCCACAAAGTAATTCATGTTTTCCTCATACTCAATACCAAAGCCGGATAGGATGAATGAATGTACAGAACATCTTTAAACTTGTATTCAGTTTTTATTAATGAATGTTTATTTTCATAATTATTGAAAATTAGAATGGTACATTATTATAAATATGTGCAAATACCCTTTGTTTGCTGTAAAAATTCAATCCTCCACACTATTATTATTATAATCACTATGTCTTACTACCGGTTCAGGTTACATGCATATGTGTGTTAACTACTATAATATGATAGGGATGAGGTAAGAAGAATTTTAGAGGGAATCTACCCGCATTTACATGGAAGGAGAGTGGGAAACCATTTAGGTAAAACCTTCCTCAGTAGATCCTACCAGGATTCGAAATCCCAATCTTCCCTTCTTCAGCAGGACAGTATAACACAAGAATGACACCTTAGACAATTTGGCTACTGTAGTGGGTAACTCACTCCTATAATAAAATATTAATTATAATTAGGATACTGTAGCAAAACATACAAAGAAATTTTTGTTAAATTTTGATTGTTTTCTTCAAAGGCTTGCCATTTTATTTTTACACATGTCCCTTGTTTGGGTATGTGTGTATATGTATGCACTTATATACTTCGATGAATTAAAGATTAATTCACATAAATATTAAATAAAATAATTAAAACAAAAAGACACCCTTTTCTTTTTAGGTGTCAAACCAAAAACGGTAAACATGGAACAATTACATTTTATCAGCATTTTTAATATAAGGGCAATGCATGTGATTAGATTAATATAAACAAACACTATAATTTATAATCTGACACCTTAGCGTCAGTAGCGTGTCTGTCTGTCTACTGAGCTAAAGGTCCCGGCATGGCCGAAAAATGTATCATCGGTGAAATGAGGGTTTATCCCTTCACAGTGATGAATTAACATCTGGGGACTGGATGTTGTGCCTATCCTGGTCTTAAGTTAGATTATAAGGCATATGAATTTATGACAGGCCTAGCAAGCCAGTTGTGGAAAATATATGGTTTCAATAAAAAACTGACCCAGGCCACAGGCTGGAAACAGTTAATGGATATAAAAAATTATAATTTATTCTGAAAATCTCAACTATTTAACCCATAAAAATACTTCACTTGGTGAACCAAATCAGGAACTAATATTGTTGATACTTCTAATGACTTGTCGCCAGTTCATTGAGGATGGTCGCAGGTTTGATTTTTCAACTATTTTATTATTACTTTTAGATATTTGTAGTGAACAGATATGTTTTATGTATCATTAAAGCTAATGTAGATTGTGTATAATCTCAGCCATTTAAAATATTGATGTTATGATTATAATTATCTCCAACTTATCGATGTTATTTAGTGTAATTTTTTTTTTCAACTTGGATTTAAGTGCGCAACAGATTAATTTTATTCCTTAACTATTTACTAAATAGGCATTACAAGAAGGTCATCATGATCAACATGGCCGCCACAGCTTACTGACAACCTACTTGAGCTATCAATGCATGCTTCCTCATCCAATTCAAGCAGAGCTTGCCTCATTACAAGATAGAGGCTACACTTCTTTTCCCTCTAACAGAACCAAACATATCAGGTATGTAACTAAGAGACATATATTCCAGTCCTTTATTATTTTTTATTTTTTTTAAGTAAAATTACATAAAATTTATTTTCCAGTTAACATGGTTTTTCAAGTTTATTTGTAAGTTTTTAAAATAATCATCATCATCCACTTCTCTCCTCTCCACTCCTTTCACCCACTTGTTTCTGGGTCTTTCTCTTGGCCTCCTGCCCACCACCTCCATTTTTAGCATCCTCCTTGGATTTCTCCCACCTCCCCCCCTTCACATGTCCATACCACCCCAATCTTGCCTTCTCTATCCTATCCTGTGGAGTTCCTCCTTCACTCTCTCGCTCTCTCTCCCCCTTTCACCCTTTCATTTCTTACCTGGTTCATCATTGTAACTCTTAGCCTATTTGTCAGAAATACCATCTTACCTTTCCTTCATTAACCAAGTTTTTAATACATACTGCAACATTGAAACATAGCACTTCTGCGGCACATCTCTACTCCAAACCAGGCTTCTGGCACTTTTAAATTACTTGTTAAGATTGTCTTCTTTAAAAGTAATAACGTGATGCCTTTAAATGATCAATTACTTTTAAATTGGTTATTTTCTAACAAACACATAGGAATTTATTGACCTTTAAACACACTGGCCTCCAGATGTTTGTCCTAAAAGGTGCTCAAAAGTCTATGAAGTTGTCTTAGTTGGTGTTCTTCGTTTAACTATATGAACCCGAATAACACCTATTATTCTATCCCCACTATATAGTTCAGTGTTAAGATTTTTTTTAAATCTTACTTTTAAAAGTTGAAAACATTTTTTCACAGAAGTAGCAGTAATCCAGATATTCATAATTTTGTTTCTGGAGATGATGCAGAAATAAATTCATTGATGCGTGGACTTGACCGTACTTCCAGTATGAGAGAAGGTATTTTATCAAATTATATGAAATAGATATATATAAATATATTTCCTAAAAAGTGAAGTATTTCGAGGGATGAGCCATCGTCTCCAATTCGGAACACTTCATCTTCAGCAGGTTATAAATATTTCATCATGGACACCTCATATGCATACTATACTTCACATGCGTTACTAAATTTCAGCTTCATATATTAACTAATTTACCTTAACACTAGTACATGAAAAGCATAAAATAGCAAGTTTCAACCCTTATAACAGGTGAACTGTAATGATTTGAAATCATTGAATCACTTTATAGCTTATAATTATTCACTTGTTGAAATTGTGCTATAACATTTTTATTGTTGAATGAACTTAAAAAATGTGATATCCACCTACCCACTATTTTGTTGATGCATACTTTGCCATTTTTTCAATGCACACTTAAAGGAGTTTCATGTCTTATACTAGCTTTTCTTAATGAAATGTCACCCTCACTGTCATTGTTTGAAAATTTGAAAATAAAAAATGTTTACATTTTTTTATGTATCTGCATGTACAAATAGTATATATTTGGTTTTCCAGAAGAAGAAAAACCCATATACTTATGTTTTCATTTTATTTTCATGCCCTCGCTAGATGTAGATAATGGTGAGTTCTATTCCTGTGTATTTATTAAAGTTTTTTTTTTATTAATTGTTGGATTTTCTTAAATATATACTTTATTTGTATTTTTATTTGCAACTGATTTGAGAGATAAACACACTTTACTAGTTTTGACTGTATTGTATTCTCTAAATTGCATTCTAAAAAGTAGTATGTACACCCAGGTTACACCGAAAGTTAGTAGTCTTACCTTAACACATTACACCATGACACTGTTTTGTAATGGAAATACTAAAAAATATATTGATATTAACTCTTTTATTCTATAAATTTTTATTTTAGTGCTACATGTCCTACTCTCTGCTAAAGCTATCCACAACCTACACTAAGATAAGAATAAGTAAGTTAAATTTAAGGGAAGTGTTCCAGCACATCCCATATTAGTAATTGTATAACAGGAGTGTAATTTATTAGAAAATTTCATAGCCATATCTTCACCAATAAAGTTGTTTTGATGTTTCAATATGCATGAGATATTCTATTTCCTTGAATAATTTTTAGGTCCAAGCCAGGAGAATATGTTATATGGAGAGCCCAGAAGTCATCCTCTAAAGGTAGCTCATGAAGAATTGGCACTTCAGTGGGTTGTATCCAGTGGTGCTGCAAGGGAATTTGCAATGGCAAATGCATGGTACTTAAAACATTTTAAATCCCAATTATGTTTAGCCAGATCATCCAAAATAATAAACTACCAATTAATAAAACTATCTTCATCCACTGCCTTCTATAGTGACTGTTTTATTCAAATAGTTAACAAACCTGCTTGAAAATGGACACACATTTATTAAAATGGTTGAAAAATCAAAAACCTATTGGAATAAATTAAGAAGTTTTCAAGTTTGAAGGGAAAAATGGACTAGGGCACCATATTTATATGTCTAAAACAAAGTAGAAACAAAATATGTGATGTCTTGATAGCCCATCCGCCATCCTGTGGGGTTACACAAGAGTCTGGCTAAAGGTTTCTATACCTCAGTTTTAGCTTATGTGGTGCTGACTGACAGTTCACAGCTGACTTCTGACAGTCAACATTTAGATATATACCTAAATTTTGACTGTCAGAAGTGACAACTGCTAAAGACATGTTTTTTGCAGATCATATGGTTCGGCGTAGGGATACATAATTTGGTCTGGTAGCTTTTCAAAGCCGTCAGAAGTCAGCTGTGAGCTGTCAGTCAGCACCACATAAAGCTAAAACTGAGGTATAGGTACCTTACCAGTGACTCAAGAGTATTGTGACTTTTTTTTTGATGTGGCCCAGCGGGCTTAATCTTAGCAAGCAAATCAAAATTTCTCTTCCTCGAGTTGTTTTTGCATTTAGGTATTTATGTAAATCTCTCAGCTGAGAAAAATTTGATATCCCATTTTTTAATTTTTATCAAGTGTAAGAACATAGGAACATAGGAAGTGTTTAAAACTAGCGAAAGCTTATAGTTGGAAAAATTTACTATTTTAAAATTAATAGGTTATATCTAGAGAGATAAAGTTGTTTTTGATCAAATACTTGTAAAAAAATATGTAAAACAATTAAAGTAGATACATGTACTTATGTATCCTAGACCATTATGAAGTTAAACTAAAGCAATGGTCTTCCATCTTAGAGGATTTTGAGAAAACTCATTATTATATGAATGGTTGACTGCAATCATGATCAGGTTCCAGGCAATAATAACACAAACATTGAAATTCTTAAATCATTCATAAAAAAAAATTTACAAACTCCTCTTTTGGCCGAGGTTTGTTAAATTCACATATATAAGATTATAAATTAAGTGTTTTTATAATCCTTATTATCTAAGAATATCACCGATTTTATCATCTGATAAAATACATGTGTTGTAATGTAAATTAAATATCTCATATTCATAAAATGTATATAAATTTATTTACCAGTAAATTCTATTATTATTAATAATTAACATTGACTTTAAACTTAATATTTTGATATCTTTGAGTGAAGACTTCTGATATTCAGGGCCGCCCCAAGGGGTGAGCGAGGCGGGCGACTACCCGGGGCGCCGGGCTCTAGGGGGCACCACGCCACCAATGTCGTCTTAAAAAAATACAAATAATCTTTTAAAAAATTCATACATTGCTCAGCTATATTTGATATTGTACTAATTATCTTTGCCATTTATTATGACTTGTGTCCTTGTTAGACCCAGTGTGTATGAACATTATAAATTCATCTATCTTGTATTGAGTTCCTTTCAAATTTATAGGACATTAAAGAGAAGGGGGCACATAAAGGTTTGCCCGGTCTCAAAATAATGCTCGAGGTGGCCCTGCCTATATTGTTGACAACTCACAAATATTTCATGAAATGTATCAAAAATACCACTATTTACTATCATATAATCATTATCAATGGTTTCCAGTCTGTGGCAGGGTCATTTAAGTAAATTGCCTTCATATTCCTCTAGCCTTACGCCATTCTTCCTTCTTTTATCACTTCCATTCTTCTCCTTTTACTTGCATACCTTTTGTTATCTGTTCCTCCCATATCTTCCTATTTACTTCATCTCCATAATCCTCTTTGGTATTATCACCTTTTCCATTATCATTTACTTGACCATACCATCTCACCCTTGCATCTCTTTCCCGGACAATTTAATTCCTAATCCTGTTTCTCTTCATGACAGTTAATATGCTCCTCACAATCTTCATTCCCATGACCTCCAGTTTCCTAGTCTCTTACATCAAATGTCCATGTTTCTGCTGCGTATGTGACAATGAATGCAAAGTACACCCTCTGCAGCACTTCTTTACACTTCTAGGGCATTTCTCTTCTCTATAGCAGGTCTTTTACACACTTATAGAACAACTCCTCTTGCTGCCCTCTTTTGTTATTAGATCTTTTCTACTCTCACCCTTTACCTCATCCAAGCTTCCAAGATATTTTACATTCTGTACCTGGAGTAGAGCTGAAAAGGGTACAATTTACAAAGTTATGACTTATTTATAATTTTAGGTTTCTTACAAAAATCAAAGTAAACATAATCCCTACTTAAAAGGTTGAATTCACTGTTTTGACATGTTGTTATAAGCTCATCCTTTTCCCTTAGTTGCATTTGTATGATACTTAATTTTAGTCATATTAGCTTTTGAAGCAATATTTAATATCAATTTAACAATCCATCTATATTCATTCAGTTTATTATCACTATTTATTTCTTGAACTTTTTTCAACTTGCAAATGAAATATTAAATGTGTTAACAAACTCAAGCTTGATATTAGAATAAATTGCCAAACAATATTTTTTAACATGTTTTAGTTACTGACAGCATATTTAAAGCACGCAATTGATGATAATAATAATAATTCTTACTCAAACTTTTTTTTAATTCATGGCATAACGGCATAAATAGGGGTATTTATTGTTTATTTTATACCAATTTATTTATAGTGTGGACCAATAGCTTGGGTCTTTTTGTTTGTTTTATACTAATGTATTTAATAGTGTGGCCCACCTTTGCGGTCTAATGGTCAGAGTTCCAGCCTACAGAGGTCCCGGGTTTGATCCTCGGTGGTGTCATCATTTTTCTTTGAAGCAGTGTGTCTTGAACGAGGTCAAACTCAGCCCAGTGAGGACAAATGAGGAGCTACTTGAATAAATGAGTAACACCTCCAGTCTAGAAAATAGAGATTAACAGACGGATAGTTTGTTGTGCTAACCACATGACACAAACTATCCACAATCGCCAACAGTGGTGGCCGCTCGTTCGGTATAGCTCGCCTACAAGTTCACGTCATGGAATTTTTTTTATATTGTGGGCTTTTAATGTTTTCTTGGGATGTGTGTAAATAATTTAAATATAACTGGCTTTAAGAACATTTTTTTAAAGTATATTTATTATTTTGATTGTTTTACTAATTATTCCCTGGCAGCTACCAGTTTTTGTGGCAAAAATTTTGGAGTGAAAGAAAGTGTTAGTAACATTAAAATTAAGTGCAGATATTGTGAAAAATAATGCTTTACGGCCTAAGTAAAACAAATACCCATCACCCATGTAAATCACATAAATACATGATTATATTAATTTACAGGTTCTTATTTGAGATGATTGTGAAAAGCATGGTTGAACATTTAGCTGCGAATGGAAGTCTAGATGCTCCACGCAAGATGCGTTTTTGTGAACAGTTTACAGATGATGTCACAACGCTTGTTAACACAATCACTTCTGATATAATATCTCGATACAGTAGGGACACTAAGGTAATATATAAAATGAATCTGACCAAAACATGCCTGGTATGTTTTATTTGGGCCTACATTTTGTTAAACTGTTAAGAAAATTAATTTAATTTTGTTTAAAAAATTTATTTGTTGGTCCAAACTAAAGCTTGCCTCATGGTTTCCTCAAGCTTAAAACTTAGTTTTAAAACAAATACTTGTCTAGTCACTAAAAATATTTATGGAAATCTTGTAAAAAGATTGGAAACAAAATAAGGTATGACGATAGGAGCCACCCCAGAAAGATAGAGGTTGGTCTAATAAGGTTGTAACTATATAGTCACATGAAACTGTGTTTGTATTTCTATTGTTTAAGCCATATTGTGTTATTTTTTTTATTTGTTTATATTCCTATAAGTAAGATTTTTTTGTTTCAGTTTATTCACAGTTTGAATACAAGTCTAGCATTTTTCCTGTTTGATGTTCTTTCTATCATGGATCGCGGTTACGTCTTTTTTCTTATCAAAACATATTATAAACAGATGTCAGCCAAAATTAGCTCCCTGCCTGATGCTGCTAGTCTTGTTAGTTTAAAGGTAAGATAAATTTATGGTATTTATGCAATACAGTTAACAGATTCAATATATATATATTTAGGTTTACAAATACAAATATATTTTGAGTATTTATTAATATGGCTATATGATTATCATTGAAAAAATAAGGTTAACACTCATCCAAGTGATTTATAAAGTAGAAAGCTCAAAGTTGACTTTCATCTCTCATTCCTAATAATACTGTAGAATTGCTTATAATATTAGCAGGGTTGACAATATAGTTCATACTAAAGACTAAATTTAAGATAAATATTTAAACCTTTACTTTTCAAAATAGCAATGTTCTACCACTATACATAATGTGTCTAAAGAGTGGAGGTAACGGCAGGTCTAGTGTTGTCTGCTCTTTAGGGCTGGTTTGAGACTTGGTCAACTCCTTCCCTTATGCATCAGCCCAGATGCTCTCCTGTTGGAATAGTGTAGGAAAGAGAGATCTGCATGCCTCAAATTGACTTTCCCAAAATCTCTCTAGGGTTCCCCCATATTGGCGGCCCCAGGGCAATGTCCTTCTTGGCTTGGCTGAGCTGGACGGTCTGATCACCCATCTAGTCAGGTGGTCTAGGTGGCAGAATCCTTGTAGAGTCATTGGTGTGGGGGTAGTGGAAGGTGAGGGCCACCACCCGCCACACACTAAGCAGATGGAAGTATGTACCCGGTCTCAGTTGGGGATAGCCGGATAGCTAGTCAGGACACCTCCACAAAGTCCCCACTGGGAAACTTAGGGTCATTGTCTCGGGAAACTTAGGATACACCTAAGGCTGAATTTATTACCTCTTCCAGTGACGCTCGTGGTCACAATTGGAGGGACCAACTCCTCCCGCCAAGGGCCAGTCGGTTTTTCCAATTGATGACAGGTTTGCCAACGATTAGGGGTCAGTGGACCCAATACGCTCACTGCGTGTGCTTGGAGGGTACGACCATGATGGCTTATAGGTGCCCTGGGACCTGTTCCCTACTACAGGGTAAAGAGTCCCAGCCTGGAGAGGGAATCCCCTTATGTCTCTAAAGAGTACATCATTAGATTGTGCTTAAAAACTTGATTGGAGATTTATTAGTTAAGTTACAAGGGACTTGAATTCAAATTAGGAAGACTCAGATGTAAGTGCATAAGGAGAAAAATACTGGTACTTTTGAGTTTAGAAATAATTAGCTTGATACATTTTTATTTTTAAAATTTTCCAATTAACTCAGTGTCAAATGTAATTACCTGGACAAATCGGTGGCTGAATAATGTGTAGGTGTGTGTAAAAGGATACCTGTTTGGGTGTCTCTGTGCAATTAGGAGGTTCATACATACGTGGTATTTTATTAAATGGAAAATTATTTATATAGTATAATTATTATATAAAAGTGATAAGGTGTAATAAATAAATATGTTAGATATCAGTTAACAAAGAAAATATGACAATATAATTTAACTCTGGAAACTTCTGTTTTTTTACAGCTTGATTTTTTACGAATTGTGTGCAGCCATGAGCATTTCGTTGCACTTAATCTGCCGTTTGGTACTCCGTTTACTCCAAGCTCTGCTCCAGCTTCACCAAGTCTCTCAGTTTCCTCTTCTGCCAGCCAGTCTTCTTTTATCTCTACTTTGATTGGTGGAGATAAGATGAGCTTTGCTGAGTTGTCTCTAGCATTCAAACAACAACACTTTTTAGTTGGACTTGTTCTTAGTGACCTTGCATCTGTACTTGAAATTCCGTAAGTAAATTACTTAAATATTCTTGTTGAGGGAAAGGAAAGCCCTCTTGGTATTGGTTGCATTTTTTAAATGTATTCTTAATATTATGTAGAGCTTCACTAAGGTCTTAAACACTATCAAAATACATAAAACACAAAGAAAGATATTGTATGGAACTACATTCTTGAAGAATTATATGATAGGTACAATGGCTGTAACACTGTAATTCCTTGTCCTCTATATGACCCGTGTTAAAAACATTGTCCATATTAAGGCTTTGTAATCCAGAAGCACTATTTGTAGCATTTACTGGGGTTTTTTTCTTGTACCAAATTGTTGTGAGATATCTCTGAGATAGAGGTCAAGAAAATGCTGGTTTGCCAGTTCTTACGTGAGTATATGATGTTGGTCTCTAAAGCTGGAATGGAAGAACAAATTGGACTTTGCTACATCATTTCCCTAACTCTTGCAATGCCAACAAAGCAATCATGAACACTGCCGGTGTTATTAAATTTTTCCGCCCACTTCGAAATAACACTGGGATGAAGGAATTCTACCATGTCGTGCAACACCAAAATCTCACCTGAATCTTTTCTGCACCTGCATTACTGAGTTGCAATTTAAAATAAAATGTCCTCATTGTGAATTTGTTAATTTACAAATATTTTAACAAATTTAGCTCTGACAATTATCACGATACCACGATGTGGTGGTGAGGGTGTTGGGGGTTATAAGTGGTGATTGGGGTTGTGGTGATGGTATTGGGGATAGAAGTGGTGATCGAGGTTGTGGTGGTGAGGGTGTTGGGGGATATAAGTGGTGATTGGAGTTGTGATGGTGAAGGTGTTGGAGGATATAAGTGGTGATTGGGGTTGTGGTGGTGAGGGTGAGGGTGTTGGGGGATATAAGTGGTGATTGGGGTTGTGATGGTGAGGGTGTTGGAGGATATAAGTGGTGATTGGGGTTGTGGTGGTGAGGGTGAGGGTGTTGGGGATAGAAGTGGTGATGGTATTGGGGATAAAAGTGTTCATTTTTGTGGTGTGGGGGATGATGGTGATTGATAAAATCAGAAAAGGCCAGTAAAGGAAAACAAACTGCCAGTTCCACTTAACATACAAATAACCTACTCGCAAAACTAGTAACAAGAAGTGTAAACCAATTACTGTACACCTTCAGAACCATTCCTTGAACAAATAAGTTCTTCACACACTTATGCCCTGGGACTTCCCTTTCTACCTAGATAAGAGATTACAATATTAAATGTCCAACCAAACGGTCTCCACTTCTATCCTCAAATTTTTCAAGCTATTTTTCAACATCTTTTATACTATTCATGTGACCAAATTTGGTGGTTCATAATTCATTGTTGGATGTATTTAAGAATATATCAAACCATGCAAAGTCATGAAAGACAAATAAGAATCTATTGTTTTGTGAAAGTACAACTTAAAGGAAAAAATACTATTTATTTCATACTTAAAACCATACCAACCTTTCCAATACTGAGGTTTATTTGTATCTAGACTTCATCTATTGAAATCTATTTTTCTAAATAATTTAGTTTGTTCTTTATATTTGTTAATATTATGAGTTTTTTTCTAACAAAAATTTTGTTCCTATAGCTAACTAAGTTATTACTTAAATTGGAATTAAATTATTTATATATATCACATTAACTAAAACAACGCTATATTCTGATCAAGAACTAATCATGTAACCCGCTTCTGGTCTAATACGCTACTTTCGCAGTAGACTAGACTGCCAATGATGATGGGGAGATCAAGGTTAAAATCTCGGTCAGGTGAGGGTAGTTTTTCCAAAATGGTTTTTCACTTTTCCTCCATGAAAATGCGAGTACACTTCCTATAATTATAACCTCCCTAAAACCCCAGCGTAATTAGTACATGAGCATATAACCCGAACAGGTAGTTATACGCGGTGTTAAAAGAAATTAGGGCTGGGCTGATCGCCGATCCAATCATCAGCTGATTATGGCACAATTGGCTAATTTGATGACAGCATCTTAAGCCCAATTATTTTCGCTGATGTTTTGAACTGTGGAAGCAAGGAGAAGTCATGTAGTGGTGACTCACCAGTTTTAAGCTGGGTAGCGGACAACATGATTCTTTGTACCATTGCTTGCAGGAGAAGAGGGGAGTGAGGATGGGTTAAAAGGAGAAAAAATGTTTTAAGCACGGTTTTTGGTGGATCATTCTGTAACATACTGTCACTAAAATTGTAAAATAATGGCCTGATTTATTATTGTGTTTGCCTTAAAACTGTTTAGAGCTAGTGACCAGCTTACTGGCACTAAATCAAATAAATAAACCCAGAATCCCACCATACTATACATTATTTTTTATTTCAGAAGTTCAGTTTTGCACAGTAAAGCTGTGAACTTGGTGAGAAACTTGATGACATGTCATGACTGTGACACTCGTTATGTAGAAATGGAATGTAAAGCCCGTGTTGCTGCTTTATATTTACCTCTCTTGGGGATTATAATGGACAATTTACCACAACTTTATGGCTATAATTCAGATCAACAAGGTAAGCTATTTAATAGGGATGTGCGAGACTAGAAAATATCTCGATTGAGGTGAGAAAAAAATATCTAGATCTCGGCTTGAAACTTAAAAATGAATCTTGAAAATTTGTGAGATTTAAAGAAAATTAAAAAGCACATAATTGCCCCAATAACTTTACAAAACAAACAGAGAATTCATTATTTATAATAATACTGTAAAGCCCTGAAAATAAGCCATGCTTTTCCCCAAAAAAGAGCCTTCATCAAGAAAAGTTTTGGTTATTAATAATGTTTTTCAGTAGCAAACTTTGACATTTTAAACTGTTGACTTCAAAATTGAATCATAAATTGTATCGCAACTATCACAATTTTATTAATTGCATTTAAAATGTGTATGCGCTATGTATTTAACTGTTTGATATAACTTTAAGTTAATTCAAAACAAGCACCAACCAAAATGCTAAAAGGAACTTTAGCACTCTATAAATTATATATTTACCTTAGTAAAATATAATTAACCTTTTTCTCCTTTCAAAAGGCGTTTTCTCATCTTGTTCTCGCATCTTGATATTTTTTTCGTATTCTTGTCTTGATATTGTCTCAAATTGAAAAATCAGTTCTCACACATCCTTGCTATTTATAATAAAATAACTTGCTTCGGTGGTTGCATGCTCAAAGCTCTAAATCTTCATTCTCGCAAATAGGCTGGATTGCTGAAGACAGGTAGATTGTGGTTTGAATCCTGGTCAGGTGTACTGATGATTATTTTCCCTCAAACAGATGTGGATACATTTCCTCTAAATTCTACCATCCTTGTTCCTGCAACATGAACATAATTAACATATATGAATCCCAACCCAGTTGTGAAACACAGTAAATAAATAATATAAAATAAGGTTAAACAACAAAATTGTGAACAATTAAATGAACTTGAATAAAAATTATTAATTAAATATCAACACCACTTGTTTGTTTTATATTCACTATACCATATTGGCCTCGCATATATAAGCGTTGAGGTAAAAACTTAACAAACCTGACACACTTTTATTTTAATGTAAATTAAGTGATAAATTACCCAAGTTATTATTTAAAACTCCAGTCCTCATCCTCATTTTGTCTTCCTTTCTTAGCTCATTTTCAGTAGTGGTACTGAAATCAGATTTAGAGTTGAAGTCCTCACACACCGCACACACTGTCATCCTCACTCCCATCACGTATTGCTCTTAATTTAAAATTCCTATCATAGCTTCTTCTCATTCCCTTACTTGAGACGCTGAGGAAGCCTTCTTTTCAACATGATCACTCACTTGCAGATTTGGCATGAGTGATTTTTACTTACTCGCTACCTTACAGATAGAGAAAGTATTGTGATCATCAAAAAAATCGAACTCGAGTTTTTAATGAATGTTGACGTTTCATGACCCCCCCGAATCCGAAAAAGTGTTTTTTGCGATTTTGTCTATCTGTCTGTAGGTACCTTGGAATAAAGCCTAAACTATCTTACCGATCTGGCTTAAACTTGGTGTATAGGGTTGCCGCGAGGGGTTTTTGAAATTGGAAATCTAACCTTAAAATTAAGGGTAGTTTCCTTAAGAGTGAAAAGAGAAAAAATCAATTTTATCAAAATCGGCTCGACCAGTTTGGATTAAATTTCATATCTAAGTATTAATCGATATTACAAACAAAAATGGTTACACTCAATTTTTCGTCAAAATGACTTTAAGGGTTCTTGTCTGATGTGTTAATTCTAATTTTTTTTATCATATCTCCCTAACTCTTTGAGATATGAAATTACTTATCATTGCAAATATTTAGGTTAATTTATAATACATTTTTTTATTTGAAACATGTTTATATAAAAAATATAATTTTCAAGCTATATGCAAATAAATATATATATTAACTTTTCGAAGCGTATAATCCGAACGGGTAGTAAGACGCGGTGCTAAAAAAAAAAAAAAAAATTTTCGAACACTAAAGGTAAAGTATTGCGACCGTAAAAAAAATCTGACCCAAGATGTTGATGGATGTCGACGTTTCATGACCACCCCTCCCCACCCCCCAAACCTTAAAAAGTAGTTTTTGCAATGCTGTCTGTCTGTGTGTCTGTTTAACCCTAAAATTAACAGTAGTTTAACAAAGGGCAAAAAGAGAAAGAATCAATTTTCTCAAAATCAGTTCTAACGATTTTGATTAAAATTCGTATCTAGGCATTAAGGTCATAAACAAAATGACTATTCTCATTTTCCCTTGAAAACTACTCTTATAGTACTTTACTGAAGCAGATATTTCCAAATCTACACAACTATTTTAGATACCAAATAACATATCATTGCAAAATTGTAGTACTATTAAAAATAAAAAAACTTTTATTTGAAATATATTTTTATAAAACCAATAGTTTCTGAAGATAATGGCAAATATATTAATACAATTTTGTGAGCTTTAGTTGTACAGAGATACTACTCAAGTTTTAACGCAATAGTTCTCTAATGCCATAGAGTAAGTAAATAAGTCAGTCTCTCAAAACGCTTATGTTCTTTTTTCTTTAACCTCTTAGGGGAAATATTTGTACAGCAATGATATATGTAAATCATTTTAGACTCAATAGTCAATATTTACCTTTTTTATTGGTCAAAATTTATAAATGAGGAATTTAGTAGCAATGCGATGGATGACCCGAAGATATGCAACAACCCCTAATAAAAATTTGAAAATTTTAATACGAAGTGTTGACTCTTGTGGACCCAATATTGATCTTTTTAATTGGTCCAAATATATAAATGAGGACTTTTAATTCTTTAAAAATAAAATTGTAAAATATAAAACTGGAAGTCAAAAAATGTTTTCCCTAAGTATAGCACATTTTTTCTCGAATTTACTAGTGTATTTTATTTTGTTTCTCATATGTTATGAGTTTTTTAGTAAATACCTCCATTTTTGAAGCAAGAAAGTCCGTGCGGAGTTTTGTACAATTTATTTAATATCAATAACACAGCACAGATTTTCCCACCAAACAACACTGACCTACTAACTTAACCCTTTTGCTGCGTAATTAATTTTTACTTCTTACCTTCAGAAATGTAAATTATAGGTCAAAAATTTGAAATCTGAAAATTTGCATGATGATCATGATTATGATTAAATAATGTGATTTTCAACTAGTAATGCATTTTAAATATTAAATTTAGCACCACAGTGTCTATAAATCGCATAATAATATATATTTTATATCGATAAAATTGTATATGTCACATTTTATTTATGTCACATTTTACCCAAATGCAATGTTATTCTGCTATCAGAACCATTCTTTATTTTACTTTCATCCCACAGTAGTGTCAAACTAATTGCTAAATAAGGATTTGACAGCCCTAATATTGGCCTAATATGGTCCAAATGTAATAAAAAGAAAATTTTTGAAAATTAGTATACATCAACACAACTTGAACAATTTTGTGCTACTTTGGTACTTTTCTCAGTGTAGTGTTGTCTATAAAATCATATATTTGTCTTAGGCATGATTTCAAAATAAGAAATAAGTCAAGAACAAAAATAAAATAGCAATCCATTAATCCCTCAACAAAGTTTTCCGCCACATAAATATTGCACGTGTGCTACAAGTAATTAAATGCGGAAGTAAACAAGCGGTACTACTGTTATGATTTAGCAGCTGTTAACTGGCAGTTCTCGAAATTAAAAACCAGATGTCAGAGGCGCACGTGCATGCTAGTATGAAAAATTCAGCGTTTTAACACTCTTGTGACTATTTCCGACTGTTGCAGCAAGGGTAGATAAAGTTTACAAGTCGTGGGGTAAAGTCGATTTCCGCAGTCAATGGGTATAATTCTGAGATCGGATATATCCGATTAACGCAGCAAAAGGGTTAACAGTTAATTGACACTTCTCTCTCTCTCTTACTCCCTAAGTTTTTAATTTGAGTTTACTATTAGATGTGTACAATGATGCCAGCCAGAACAATTCTAACCTGCTTTGAAAAAGACCTCTGTGATAACCTTCCATTTTTTTTTTGTATTAAATATTATGCTGCACATATACTATGAGTACAGTTTTCTGAAGGACCTTTTTAAGAGGAAAACTTTGGGCTAGTACGGTATTCAAATCTTTAAAAAAATTAAACTGCCTTTAAAAAAATTTATCTGTTTTTACATCACTTCTTACTACTCCTTTGTTCTTTCCACATATGTACACAAATATGTTAAAATGAAATTAATAGCATCTAACCCGATTCAGTGGTAGAATAATTAAAGGCGCCATACTTGCAATAAACTGGACTTCCTATGATGGGGAGAGCAGGGTTTATGTACTGAGGGTGGTTTTTGCTAAATGGTTTTCTGCTCTCTTTCTCCATGCAAATAGTAGTACGCTTAATTTAAATAACCTGAACGGTTAGTAAGGCGCACAGCACGATTAAAAAAAGATTGAATCTAGATAAAAGGTTGGGTTGATGGGGTGGAAAAATGTAATCATCTAACTGCCCCAACCCTGTCACTAGCAAACCAAGCTAAAAAAGACTGATGTCTTTGTTGTATGTAATTGCATACACCAACACATTCTGCTGTGAGCTTAAATAGTACCATTGATGTTTACTTTAAAATATTATACTTTTATAGCGCACCTTTAAGATTTTTCGTTTATTATCAAGTCATTGTAATTGACTCAAAAATTTAATCCAACCACATAAATTTAAGAAATATTTTGGAAAATTCATAATCATTTGTCATCAAACTTCCTATTGGTTTGCTGCAGCTCTCCACTTCTGCCTGTCTTTTACATCTTTATAGTTGTTGTTGCCAACATTGAACAATCCAATGACTCATTACATCATTTTATGCTATACCACATGCAACCTTTTTTTACGTATGCCACTAAGGTTTGTCGATTAGACATTCCTGGTCTTCTACTGGCATTGGTGGCTATGAAACCATCTTATGAGGTTGGGCCACCACGTAGGTGCGGTTACTTCATCCTGATGGGATGTGATGATGATAATGATGATGATGTGCCTGTTGAAGTCTTAAACCTAGCTTAATTTTAACTAACTAGACCATGACAACTATCAGAACAATATGATACTGCCAAGAAACAAACCCGGTACTTCGAGATCATTAGCAAGGAATGCTGACCACTAAACCAGGGGGCCGGTCTGCTTGGCCTGGTGTTATTAATGTATTAAGTTTCATCAAAATTTCCAAAGAACATCTTATATTTATGTTTTATAGAGAGTAGTGGAATGTGGATGAAGAGCAATACAGAGGAAATAGAACCTCGAAGTGGAATAAATAAGTCTGTTGCTATGGCCATTGCTGGGACTTCTACACTTCATTCCAAGTCAAAGACTCCGGAAAACTACTCTACTTACCAACAGGTAATATTTTGTACATTGTCAATTATTAATATTATAAATATATTAATGATTATACATCATCAATATCATTGCATTAATTTAATCTAACACCCCTATAACTCCAAATACCTGTATTTATTTGTATTTATTTAGCACCGTGTCTTACTACCCATTTGGGTTATACGCTATCCAAATACCTGTAATTTTTATAAATATGTATACATATAAAAAAAAGTAATGTTACCCTAATTTAATTAACTTTAACATTCAGAGTAGCTCTATAATTTTCATTCAATACCTGAAATTGTAAACACCACCCTTTTGTATGTAATACCTAACCTTATTTACCACACCAAGCCCAATGTTTTTGTGATATTAATCAAGTCTTGTCTTAATTAATTGTTTCAGAATCACAAACATGATTTGAGTAGTGAAACAACCCGCAATTTACTCATTTGTTTCCTTTGGGTCATTAAAAATGTTGACAAAAATGTTGTTAAGCAGTGGTGGATGGATCTGCCTACTCAACGCTTCCAACAGCTCCTTGAAGTACTCAACATTGCCATATCTTGTTTCGAATATAAGGTATCCAATATATATAAAAAATATTCTTGTTTCAGTTACCATTATAAATGTATTATTTTTATTCATACATAAAATGTGCTTGATGTACATTTATTACATGTTCCAATATGGTACCATTATATTTCAATTTTTTGTTGGTGTTTAATTGCATTCATTTGTGCTAGTGGTACAATAGGAGGTTATAAATAATGTATCTTAGATGTGATTATTAAAATAATAATTATAATTTTTATCAAAGTGTCCTACTACCTGTTTGAGATGTACACATATGTACTAATTATGCTAATGTGTTGGGGATGAGAAAGGTTTAATTTTAGAGTAAGTGTACCCATAGTTATGTGGAGAGAAAGTGGAAAACCATTTGAGGAAAACCACCCACAATACACCCGACTGGCATTCGAAATCTGATCTCCCTATCATGTGCAGTCTAGTCTATTACAAGCCTGCAGCCACCGAAATGGGCAATAACTATTTAGTACTCACTTCGATGGCCGCATGATCTAGACTAAACTGCTGATGACGGGGATATCGAGGTTTAAATCTCCTCTGTCAGGTGTACTGAGGGTGGTTTTTCCAAAATTGTTTTCCACTCAAATGCAGATACACTTCTTCTAAATATTACCTTCCTTATCTTTAAAACAATTAGTGTTATTAGTACAGATGCTTATAACCCAATTCAGTAATAAAACATGGTGCTAAAAAAATTATATTTGTCTAGAAGCATTTAAAATAATAGTAAAATTAAATAAATACCTTATGTAAGTTTTTAGAATTATATGTAAACTCTCTTCCGCCCCTGCACCCCCGCCTCCCTCTTTTTGTACCCATATTTGATTATTAGATATAAAACCTAATTATTACATAGCAAACTTTAAATTGGTTAGAATGAAAACTTTTGTCTGCTAAAATAATTTATAAATATGTTATACATAGCTATTCCTCTTTAACAAATTGATATTTTGATTAGTATGGATTTAATAATAACCCTACAAGTTTTATATTTGGTCAGTTGTTAAACTTAATCAACTATATTATTCTACAGGGGAAAAAGTCCATCAAGCATTGTGCACCTCAGAATCTTTGCAAAACATCAGACATCAAATCACGTTTGGAAGATGTTATCTTAGGACAAGGTTCAGCTCGAAGTGAAATGATAATGCGGAGGAAAGGTATATACATTTATCATATGCTAATAAATGATATCCATAAAAAACTTATTAATGTTAAATCACTATTACATATTCATTTTATTAACCTTAATGATTATACCTTTCCATTCAAGTATCATATTCTTTAAATTTAAAAATGACACAGGAACCGAAACCGGGACCTTTAGCTTAGTACGTCTTTGCTCTTACCACTTAGCTTTCCAGTAGCTATTCGTGTCTTGGTTTAATTTCTCTATTTAAATAATATGATATTTAGATGCAGCTATAACCGTAATTAACAACTGAAATAGCTTGGCTATTTAATTCATATTTACACTGTAGTTCAGGAGGGGAAAAAAAGCATGTTAAATGCATTACTACGAAAAAATTATGAGGGTGTATTTTCCCTTTGTTTTATTTCATTTTCAATAGAGCGTAATCCACCATCTAATGGCTGGCCTGGCGATCGGTTACGTTGGCGTAAAGAACAAATGGCATACCGCCCCAGTCTGGATCTCCCTGGAAGACCACAGGCAGAAGTGGAAACAGATGCACATATAGAAGGGAACTTGGCTACTGAAGTGAGCTTTGTTATTTTAGACACGTTGGAGCAAATTGTTCAGGTAAAATTAAGACATTACTGTTTCCTCAAAAATAGAATGCATCTTTTTTAAATGATATGATAACAGTTTGTTTGTTACTAATAACGTGTTGGGTTTTTTCATTACATGTAACTCTTCAAGATTATTTTGCTCACATCTTAACCTAGTTGGGTAACTTGACTATATCACACCCTAAATCATTACTTTAGCTAGTAGTTTGTGCCAAAGAATAAATATGTTATTTTAAATGTACTGTTGTGAAAAGTTCATCAATTAAATGAGCCTAAAAATAAGATAACTTCAATGAGTTCTAATAAATGAATCAAGAATTGTGAAAGTTTCACTAAAACCATATAAACTAAAGTAACTGGAAGGAACAAATTCGAGGTGGCAGAATAATCCTATTTGTAAAGAACACTCTCAACTTCCAACTGAATTCACAAAATACAAATTAGCACACACAAAAGTGAAACCAAAATGACAAATATGATAGCAACATAAGAGTCAATATTAGGACCAAACTTAATTTATGGCAATACAATCATAGTAGAAGTAAATCATGGCCACATCTACCAATATGTAATAATGCAATAATGACTATATGTGAAAATTTCCAAATGACAGAATAGACCTAAAACAAAACTACAACAAAATACACACATGAATTTACAATCATCATCTAATAATAAATTCAAAGAAAACTACAATAATACAAAAATGCTCCCCCAAAATGCATCATACATTGGTCAATATCACATATCACAACTATAATTATTAATCAACTGGACACAAACAATTGTGACTGTAATGTAAAATGGGACGTAACACACAGTTATACTTACCTTGGACCAATCAAGCATTGACAAACATCATAAATGTAACAAGCCCATACAAAAAGTTGAAAATTAGCTAAAAGGATTGACATATATTTTATACCACTCTTAGAATATACCTGGATACCAAAATAATAATAATAAAATAATAATAATAATAATATTAAAATAATTAGTTCAATCAGTAATAAACTATATCATATCCATTTGAGTGATCACAACAGAATGTTATAGAATCATAATTATACTTCTACAAGAAAAAATCCTTAAAATTATATTTAGTGAAAAAAATACAGACAAACAAACATACACCCAACATAAAACTCTACTTTTAAATTAAGTATATGAATACATTCTCATTATAGAATTTTACCATTCAAATAAATACAAACAGGTGTACAATTATTCATACTCTTATAGTAAGCAATAAATAAGCAATAACTTAGATGCATCATCCCCAAATTATATACTGAACTAACAACAAAACTCTGAGATATTCCACAAATATGTGTAGTGGAAAATTAAATTAAGACTGGCTACTTCAATAAATACTTAGGGCCAGTTTCATAGTCAGATTTAGTACTCCTCAAGTGCGGCGCTATACTAAATACAAAATACAAGACGTCACCTACCTGAAATTGAATGGAATGGGCCAGTTTCATATGCGAAACTGGCCCATTCCATTTTGGTCTAGGTAGGTGTCGTCCTGTATTTAGTATCGACTCGCACTTTAGGCGTACTAAATTTGACTATGAAACTGGCCCTTAAACTTTATTTTTAATGCATGATAAAGTTTTACAATATGTGTAATATGTTTTAAATGTATTTCATAATAAATTATTTAATTGCAAGACCTTAATACATACCTTTAAATACGTTGAGATTGTTGTATGTAATATTTTATGTAATTTTTTTAAACTCTCTGTAAAATTAATCAAATTATTATTTAATAATAATTTTTACCCACAAGTACTATTTAATTTATCTGGTGTGTGTAACTTTCAATCCAGCATTTTACTTTATTTTCTTGAGTACCCAACCTCCACCACTTTACTCATATCCTGGGGTACACCACTTGGCATTGAGATCAGGATTGAATAGGAGAGGCTAAGCAGAACCCACTAGGTTGTCTCCTTGTTTTGCGTGTCACTACCCAGTTAGTACCCCAATGGATGTGGAGAAGGCATATGATAGTGTGAATATAAATAAAGTTTGGAAAGCTATGGAGGAGGCTGAAGTGGAAAGAGGAGTTGTAATGAGAATGAAAAGCATGTATGAGAATAACAAGAGTTGTGTTAAAGCGAAGAGTGAGAGGACAGGGTGGTTCCAAATTAAAAAAATTGAGTGAGGCAGGGGAGTGCCCTCTCACCACTACTTTTAGTAATGGTAATGGAAATGGTCGAATGTTAAGAAAACTCGGGGAGGAAAGAATGAAAGCCATGATGTCGGCAGATTGTTTGATAAAATGGAAGGAGAAGGAAGAGGACGTACAGGCACAGTTATAGGATTGTAATGAATAAGTGAAAGAGAGTGGAATGAAATTTGGCATGGTGAAGTGTGAAGTGATGTTGATGACAAGGAAGAGGATAAAGCCTAGTAAAGATAAAAGTTGGATGGAGTAAACCTGAGAAAAGTACAGAACGTAAAATACCTTGGAAGCTGTAATGTATTGCATGTAGGGTGGCAAGCATGGTGGTGACGTAATAAATTGACTGCTTCCCATCATGCCCCATCCTAACTGACTATCTATCGATAGCCAGTTTTCCGACCCAAACAGTGACTCAAGCAGTAACATCAAAGTAATATAGTCGTGTTCTTGATCCCGCTTCCTTACCATGTTACGGACGTAACATATTGGCGACGAGAAAAAACAAACTTGTGTAATATGTTCCTGGCTATTTGGAAGTCCAGCGGTAAAAGTTTTGTTGAATGAATTTAATTATATAAGAAAAAAAAGTTTTTTTCAAATAGAAGCGTATTCAAATCAGACTTGAGGCAACTCCTAGAACATTTGGAGATTTTAATAACTTAGGGCGTGATCTATGAAAAATCATCCATATTAACACAAAATGGCGGTCATCGGAAACATGAGTAGTTTCGACAGTAATGAAGAAAACTGGTCGTCATATGTAGAGCGATTCGAGCTATTTGTCGAATGTAATAGTATAACTAATGAGAAGAAAGTAAGTACGTTACTGACAGTAGTAGGTGTGAAAACTTTCAATCTTTTACGAGATTTATGTACACCGGACAAGCCGTCAACAAAAAGCTATGAGGATCTAATTAAAATTATCCAAGAACACTTGTATCCTAAACCATCATTTATTGCCGAAAGGTATAAATTTAGTTTAAGATCACAACATGAGCATGAAAGTGTATCAGATTATATCGCTAGCTTAAAACAAATGTCAAAGCATTGCGAATTTAAAGAATCATTATCTGATTATTTACGGGATCGTCTTGTCAGTGGATTAAGAAGCAGCTCTATTAAGCAACGACTTCTAGCGGAGAGACAACTAGACTACGACAAGGCAGTGCTGATTTCAACATCTTTGGAGGCAGCCGAGAAGGATGCAGCGTCACTAGCCTTTGGACATAACACCGGTGGAACAGCTGATCGTACATCCCAAATTCTTCAAATGTCGAAAAAAGAAGAAAGAAAAGGCGGTATGAGAGAAGTGAGGTGTTACTGCTGTGGAAGAAACGGGCATTTAAAAAATGAATGCCATTATAAACAGTATGAATGCCGTGTATGTAAGAAGAAGGGTCATTTGCAAAAGGTGTGTCGATTGAAACAGTTGGGTAAGTCAAACAATTCTAATAGGGCTACTCGTACGAATGCTAGCAAATCTCACAGAGACAGACAAAAGTATGACAGTAATAAACAACACTTTATGGGGTTGGGTGTGTTAAATGACGATAGTGATGAAAACATTGATGACATTTCAAATTTATTTGGGCTATATAAAAATCAGCTTGGCGAGAAGCGTGAAAGAGTAGAACCTTTTAGAATAAATGTTCAGGTGGAAGGAAAAGAAATTCCGTTTGAAGTAGACACAGGGGCAGGGGTATCTGTAATCTCTGAAAAGTATTATCTGGATAAATTGAGTCACTTAAAATTGCATCCAACTGATTTAATCTTAAATTCATATGTACATGAACCAATTATTCCTGTGGGTGTTATAAATGTGAAAGTTCAATATCAGGATTTGTCACACAAAATGGAATTATTTGTAATTAAAAATGGAGCTAATCCATTACTAGGGCGGGACTGGATTAAGGAACTAAAAGTTCAATTATTGATTCCAGAAAATTTGCATAGTGCAAATAGTGTAATGGCAGATAGGCTACAAACAGAAATGGTAACTAACCTGTTAAGGGAATTTCCTGAAGTTTTTAATAAAAAGTTAGGAGATTATAAGGGTGAACCTATTAGGTTAAATTTGAAAAAAGATGCTAAGCCAAAGTATTGTAAACCAAGATCAATTCCATTTGCACTTAAAGAAAAGGTAGAGCAGGAGTTAGAACGCTTAGTGCAAGAGGAGGTAATAACTCCGATCTCTAATAGTGAATGGGGTACACCAATAGTCCCTGTACTTAAGAGCAATGGAAATATTAGAATATGTGGAGATTTTAAAGTGACCTTGAACTCTAGTTTAGAACTAGAGAGACATCCTCTTCCCAAAATAGAAGAGTTATTTGTCACTTTACAAAAGGGGGAAACCTTTAGTAAACTGGATCTAAGTCATGCTTATCAACAAGTTAGGTTAGATGAAGAATCTAAGAAACTTTGTGTTATAAGCACTCACAAGGGTTTATTTAAGTACAACAGAATTCCTTATGGAATTTCTCCAGCACCAAATTTGTTCCAAAAATTAATGGAAAAAACATTACAGGGGTTGGAAGGAGTAATTGTATTTTTGGATGACATTTTGGTTACTGGTAGGAACATGCAGGAGCATTGTGACAGACTCAAAGAGGTATGTAAACGTTTAAGTGACAAGGGTCTCACAGTAAGCAAAAACAAGTGTAAGTTTTTTTCTAAGAGTTTAGAGTATTTAGGCTTTGTAATAGACAAAGATGGGTTAAAAACAGCCAAAGACAAAATTGCGGCTATAGTAGATGCACCTAAGCCAGAAAATGTTAAACAACTGAAGGGATTTCTAGGGCTAGTCAATTACTATGGAAAGTTTGTTCCAAACTTATCCACAATACTGTGTCCTATGTATCGTCTGTTGAGAAAAAACACAGATTTTAATTTTGACAAGGCATGCATGAAATCTTTTTCAATAATTAAAGAGAAGTTAGTGTCAGCAGAGGTGTTAGCTCACTATAATCCTAAATTACCGTTAAAATTAGCATGTGATGCATCAGGCTATGGCCTGGGTAGTGTATTGTCACAAGTGCAGAGTGATGGAAGTGAACGTCCAATATCCTATGCTTCCCGCACACTGTCTAAAGCTGAGCAGGGATATTCACAAATTGATAAAGAAGCTTTGAGCCTTGTTTTTGGAGTAAACAAATTTAATCAATACCTGTGGGGGAGGAAATTTATACTATGTACAGATCATAAACCTTTGTTAAGCATATTTGGGGAGAAAAAAGGTTTACCAGCTTTTGCAGCAAGTAGACTACAAAGATATGCTCTTTTCTTATCAGGGTATGATTTTGATATTTGCTATGTCAAATCAGAAAATCATGGTAATGCTGATGGGTTATCTAGGTGGCCATTAGTTAACTCTGACAAAGATGAATTAGAGAATGATAGTTGTATTGGTACTTATTTACAATGTTTTGAAATTAGTGGAATACCTATAAAATGTGAAGATATAAAGAGAGAAGTACAAAAAGATCCAGAATTTGTTAAACTTACAGGTTATGTGAAGTTTGGTTGGCCTTATGATTATGATAAGGAGTTGACAACTTATTTTCATAGGAAAAATGAATTAACATTAGAACAAGGAATACTTATGTGGGGGTATAGAGTTATTGTACCAAAGAAATTTCGTAGATATTTGTTAGAGGAATTACATTCAAGTCATCTTGGAATTGTTAAAATGAAAACTTTAGCCAGATCTTATATTTGGTGGCCTAATATTGATCAAGACATTGAACAAATGGTCAATAATTGTGCACCCTGTCTCTTGGAAAGACAAAATCCATCAAAGAGTATGTTACATGTTTGGAATTATCCAAATAAACCATGGTCTAGGTTACATGTAGATTTTTTGGGTCCATTCAAATCTAAGATATATCTTGTTATCATAGATGCATATACTAAATGGTTGGAAGTGTTAGAGGTATCGTCAACAGCAGCATGTCAAACCATTGCTCATTTAAGACAGCTCTTTGCAAGGTTTGGTTTACCTGAACACATCGTAAGTGACAATGGACCACCATTTACATCACATGAATTCAAGTTTTTTTTGAATGCAAATGGTATTAAGCATACTTTAACACCTCCATACCATCCTCAAAGTAACGGCCTAGCCGAAAATGCAGTAAAAATTGTAAAAAATAAATTGATGATTGCTATTCATGAAAAAAGAAATATAGAAATAGCTTTAAGTAGATTTCTATGTGATTATAGGAACTCGGTACATAGTACAACAAATGAAACACCTTCAAAATTAATGTTTAATAGACAACTTAGAACTAGGCTTGATTTGCTACGTTCTAATCTAAATGAAAATGTGGAGCAAAATCAAAGAAAACAGGTTAAATATGCAAAGGGATGTAAAACTCGAGAACTAATTCCAAACCAACTAGTACTAGTCAGAGACTATCGAGCAAAGAATAAATGGATTGAGGGGTTTGTTGTATCACAATTGAGTCCAGTTGCCTATTTAGTCAGAGTAGGGGCAGTAGTATGGAAACGTCATATTGACCAATTAATTAGTTTACAGTCTTCCCCTGAAACTAGAGTGGAGGAGATAGAACCTAGCATTAGAGAGCCATATCCCTCAGAGCTAGCTCCCAAACCTAATAGGGAAGGTTTGACATCTCCTAAGGCATTTAGGGGGGAGAATCATTCTCCATTCATCCCCAGGATTGAATCTCATGAAAAGGACAATAGTCCGGAATCACACCCACCTCAGAGGGTGGAAATCTCACCAGAAGTAAAAGAGCCTAGGTATCCAACTAGGTGTAGGAAACCTGTAGTTAAATTAAATTTGTAAATATCTTAGTGTTATTACATTATTTCACTGTAACTATTGAAAACTCTGATCAGATAGGATATTAAGTATTTTTGTATTTTGTATAAAAAGAGTTCAAAATGTAAACTATTTCATCATGACTATTGGAAATCATGGTCATGCATTGTATTCTTTATTTTATGTATATTTATGTATTTTGAAATATCTATAGTCAAGAAATTGTAAGGGAGGAATGTAATGTATTGCATGTAGGGTGGCAAGCATGGTGGTGACGTAATAAATTGACTGCTTCCCATCATGCCCCATCCTAACTGACTATCTATCGATAGCCAGTTTTCCGACCCAAACAGTGACTCAAGCAGTAACATCAAAGTAATATAGTCGTGTTCTTGATCCCGCTTCCTTACCATGTTACGGACGTAACAGAAGCATGACTGATACAAGAGGGGGAAGTAGAGAGGATCTCATGAGAAGAGGACAGCAGGGAGAGTTGTTCTATAGGTGTGTAAGAGATCTGCTGTGGAGAAGCTAAGTGCCCTTGAAGTGTAAAGAAGTACAGGGCGAAATTTGTACCCATTGCCACATATGCAGCAGAAACATGGACATTGAATGTAAGAGAGACTAGGAAAGTGGAGGCTTTGGGAATAAAGTTTATGAGAATTATGTTAGCTGTCATGAGGAAAAACAATATTAGGAATGAAGTTATCTGGTAAAGAGTGGGGCTACAAGGAGTACAGGATATAGCAGAGGGAGCAAGACTGAGATGGTATGGGCATGTAATGAGGATGTTGAAATACATGAGATAGTAGAAGAAGCAAGGATTAGATGGTATGGTCATGTAATGAGGATTTTGAAGTACATAAGAGTAGAAGAAGCCAGGGTGAGATGGTATGGTCATATAATGAGGATGTTGGAGTACATGAGATAATAGAGGAAGTAAGACTGAGATGATTTGGTCATGTATTGAGGATGTTGGAGTACATGAGATAATAGAGGAAGCAAGACTGAGATGATTTTGTCATGTAATGAGGATGTTGTAGTACATGAAATAGTAGAGGAAACAAGACTGAGATGGTATGGCCATGTAATGAGGATGTAGAAGGAGAGGATGTTAAAGAAAATTATGGAAATGAAGTATGTAGGAAAAAGACCACAAGGGAGACCAAGAAATAGATTAGAAGAGCAGATAACAAAGTGTGCAAGTGAGAGGAGAAGAATGAACGCAATTAAAGGTGAAATAATGGTGGAAGGATAGAGGAAGATTGAGGCATTTTACTAAACTAATCCGCCCACAAGCTGGAAACAGTTGATGATGATGAGTGTGTAATCCGTAGTTAATTTTTGAGCCTTAATATAGTAAATGTTCCTAATATTCTTTTTTCTCCCCCCACCCCATGATGTTACCAGGGTTTGTTGGCGATAAATTCCTGGTTTTATACTGGCAATGGCGGATATGTAACCGTCTTGAGGTTGAACCACATTCCTCCGATGAGATGATATAATGATGATTATGTGGTGCCGGTAGACATCTTAACCTAACTTAAGCCTAATGAACCAGACCATGGCAACCATAATAACAAGTCCTCTTCGGGGAAAAATACTTTTGATATTGTCGGTAATCGAACTCAAGACCTTTAGATTAGTAGTCAGGACCGCTGACCATTAGACTAAGAGACCAGCCTTCCTAAAATTCTACCAAAATGTACATATCTTTTCTTAATAAGGTGATTGGGATTTTTGCAGGTTGCTTCACAGCTTGACAACTTGCAGTGCTTGTTGGGTGTAGTACTTAAAGTACTGCTACATGCTCTTGCAAGAAACCAGAGTACGTGTGTTCTACAGAACATGTTTGCTACACAACGTTCATTAGTATTTAAGGTTGGTGTACTTTATTTCAAAAATGGAATTTATTATAAATGGTATTGTATATAATACATTTCTCATGCATCCAAATAAACTAGGTTATATAACCTATATTTACATAACTAATTTTTTAGTCTTTAATTTTATTTAATATATCTTCCTACATCTTTGATTTAGGTTTGCACCCTTAATCAACTAGCCATATTTATCTTAAAATTCCTCAGATACATTCTTTTTCTCACTCATCCTAATAAATCTGGTTATAAAACATTTTTAGTTACTTCTTTTAATTTTTGGAATTAATAATGCAAATTAAGACCACACAGTAAGAAATATATGTGTGTTTAAATCTTTGCTACATGGTTTTATTTGTATCTTCATGTATAGTTGCTTTGTTTGTTTTCTAACATAAGTTTTATAGTAAATTAATCAATGATTTCCCATTTCTTTATAAAACTTTAATTTCAAGTCATATCAGGCAAATTTTATCATTGTTTAGAAATTCTTATTTAAGTCGTATATTGATTTAAATATAAATAATTATTTTTGAATATAAATGATTAACCCCAGGTTGATTAATTGCTCTTATAATCTAGGTATATCCATTGTTTTAAACAATCCTTGTAATTTTACCCATTTGCTTTTTTTTCTCTTACATTATTCGTTGTTGATTTAGATGACTATAATAAACTACTTTAAAGAATTTTTCTTCTATTTATAGTTTCCAAATCTGTTATTTGATGAAGAAACAGAACACTGTGCAGATTTGTGTCTACGCCTACTGAAGCACTGCAGCTCAAGCATGAGTAGTGTTCGCTCACAGGCATCTGCCTCACTTTACCTACTCATGAGACAAAACTTTGAGATTGGAAATGTATGTCTCTTTGGTCAATTTCTCCTCCAATGTTAAACTGTGTTGCAATGGAACTCTATTTATATTTAGTCTTTAAATAATAACTAAAGCTAAATATGGTGAAGTTCTGAAAGAAATAGAAAATGAAGTTTATTAAAAAAAAGTTTGAAGTAGTTTGTACTGTGAATAAATATATATTAAGATATTTTAACTTCTTCATCTCAAATAAATTAAGCTTAGTATTGATGTTATTTTTTAGAGTTATTTTGTTTTAAATAAAAAGTTTTTGTGAATAAAAACTATTATATAGCAATTGAATTTAAATTAAGTCTAGAAAGAAAAAACATAAATATAAAAGGCACATAAGATTTTCGTTGACCCAATGGCTTAAAAAATGTTTAAAAAGCACTTAACATTGCCAAATGAAAATGTAAACAACGTAACCTAAGCTTCCACCTTCAATCAAGAACCAATCTAAAACCCAAATGTATCTCAAAATTAGACTGACAGGTGACAACCAATAATGATATATAGACAAAAGATCTTGAAATCAATTTATTACCATCATAAAGTCAATTTGTGTTATTTAAAAGCCAACAAATGGAATTTCAGATGATTAACAATATTTTACAATAAAATATCCTACCATCATAGTAACAATAAAATGTTCAGAGTATTGTTTATTTAAGATAATTTTATTGCATTTCAATAACAATTAAACAAATGCATCTAATTTTTAATCAACTTTTAACTAAAATCCATTAACATTATAATTTTATTAAAATATAGGCTAGGCAGAAATAGAGGTAAGAAATAAATATAATTGGATGAGCATTAAATGATTATATGTGCTTTGAAAATTAAATCTTGTTCAATATCAGAATATCAAGTTATACTTTCCATTTCAGTCTTATCATTCATTATTTGATACCATTGTAATTTATTTTAGCACCATGTCTTATTATTCATTCGGGCTATACACTTATGTACTAATTACGTTAATGGGCTAGGGATGAGAAAGGTTAAATTTAAAGGAAGTGTACCTGCATTTGCGTGGAAAGATACTGGTACACCATTTAGGAAAACCACTTTCAGTACACCCAACTGGAATCAAACTACAATTTCCCCATCATCGTCAGTCTATTCTATTTTGACAGTAACTCCCTAGACCATGGGGCCACTGAAGCGGGTAGCATTGTAATTGCAAAATGTGCAATATTCTCCTATTTCTTTACTGGTTTTTGTAAGTCTTTTATAGTACAAAGATTATGATATGGGCATATAATACATATTGTATTAGACTCATCATACATATCACACATATTACAGCTAGAAAGTTATAATGGCTAGAAATAATATTATTTGCCAGAAAATAATTTAATTTTTATTTAAACTAGTTTTTCACTTCTTACTACATTATTGTTTCACTTCATCTAATTATTTTTGTTTTGTATAGAACTTTGCAAGAGTTAAAATGCAAGTGACTATGTCACTTAGTTCTTTGGTTGGAACAAGTTCATCATTCAGCGAGGAATCTTTGCGGAGATCTCTAAAAACTATTTTAGTCTATGCAGAGGAAGATTCAGATCTTCAAGATACAACTTTTCCTGAGCAGGTAAATACTAAATGTTAATTCTTTAATTTTAATATATTTTAATTTAAGGCATATTTTTTCTTTGGTAAGCATTTTAACTAATGTGTTTTATTGTATTCATACAGGTTAAAGATCTTGTTTTCAATTTGCATATGATCCTCTCAGATACTGTAAAAATGAAAGAATTCCAAGAAGATCCAGAAATGCTTTTAGACCTCATGTACCGTATTGCTAAAGGTTACCAAAATTCTCCAGATTTAAGGTTGACTTGGCTCGCAAATATGGCCCAAAAGCACATGGAGGTAAGAAACTGGATGTGTTTGAATAATTATCTTTCTCTAGGCCACAAATTGTATCGTGGTAGTATCTAAACTTTTCCATTGATCTATAGATGCCAATATACCCATCACTCTAATACAGCGGTTCCCAACGTGGGGTATGCGTACTCCTAGGGTACATGCCAGGACTTTTGGGGGTACACGAAAATATTTGAATAGTGGTGGAAAAGCTACATATGCCAGCAGTACAAGAAAATATCAGTTAAAAATTGTGAAATTAACTCAACACTATAGTGAGGGGTGGTGCGGGTTTTCTTCTATATTTGATCTTGGGAAAATTATTTCAATCTCAAACATAAAACCGTTTTTATTATCAATAAGTCAATTAATTAATTGACTCTAAAATGTCTTCTGTACAGCGTCATAAAAGGAAAGGTTAAGGGAAAGAGGAGCTTAGTAAGAAGGAGGATTCAAATATTGGATAACTTGTAGGAAAAAATAAAATTCTGGGAGCTGAAGAAGGAGACAGAGAACAGGGCGCATTGGCGGTCTAAGTTCACTGACAAAAGGGATGGACCTGTCTTAAGACAGAACACCTAATAATAATAATAATAATAATAATAAAATATATACACTAAACATTTTGCTAGTATTAAAGGTACAATATACGGAAATGAGCTGCCAAGGGGTACTAAAGTAACAAAAGGTTGGGAACCGCTTCTCTAATACAAAAAATTGAATGACATTATAATTCAATGTATGTAAGTTTTGAACAAAGAAAACTTCTACATTGAAAAGAAGAACACAGTTTACTCTTTACATTGCTGCCACTGGATAAAGATGTAATGGCTGCTATTGAATGGAATTTATTTTTACCAACATTTGGCTCTTTGTCCATTGGCAGCATTGTAAAGTGTGAACTGTGTTCTTCTTTTCAATATGGAAGTTTCCTTTGTTCAAAAATGACATACATTTAATAATAATGTCATTCTATCCACCTTTCTTTTACTTTCTTCCAAATATAACAAAATACTCCACAAAGTGACATGTAACCTAAAGAAGTGCAAAGAAAACTAACATTCATAAAATAAAATTCAATTAGTTTCAACCAAATTTGTTACACTGACCTCCATTTAAATACCATCCATATAGTTTATATATATCCATATCCATACATTAGGTATAAGCCAAAGTTTCCCGAACTGGAGCAATAACAAATTTTAGGCCTAGTCTAGTTACAGGTCTGCATTATCCCCTTCTAATTATTTCCCATGTCAGCATTGTCCACTTCAAATTATTTCCCTTCTTTGTTTATACACCAGGCCCAGAGTTTGTTTTTACCACTTTTGGGAGCATCTCTGGAACCCCTGTTTTTTACTACTGTTCAGTATTATGTAATTCAGTATGAATCTTTGTGGCGTCAAATATGTTCACTTTTAATTGGATTTTTATTTTTGGGAACAGGAATCGGGCTAGGGAGTTTAGGGGGTGAGAAACCACTGGCATGTTGTTTTAGCCCCTAAACTGCTGAATTGACAAAAGTCGTGTGGGTTGGCTCATTGTCATGGGGCAGCAGCATATCAAGAGTGAGCACTTGTCTGGACGTTTCCTCCTGATATATTCCCTCAAATGCCTTAGTATCCTTTTGTAGAAATGTCATTTGATAGGTTGTCTTTAATAAAGAAATTTATTGTGAAAAATTATTTTTTAGAGTGTAGGAGTACTCAAAAATTCGACTTCAAATTGAGTTTTAGTAGCTTCTCGATCTCGACTCAAACATTTTACTAAACTTTAAAAATCAGGGAACTCGAAATTTTTCAATTATTTCTTGAAAATTCCCGGTCTAATTAATTTGATTCAATTTTAAGATATTATTTTATAGAACCTAGTGTCCCTCAATATTTATTTTTTTCCTGGTATAAAAAATGTACAATTATATTAAAAATATTTAACAATCCGAGTTTGTGCGTTAATATTTTTTATCCCCCAAAAAATTTTCTTTCAAAGAAATCTATGGTCTTGCTTATTATTTATAAATGGATCTATTACATAAAATTGTTCAACTTGTATGCTTAGTATTCTCATTTCTCTTTGTTGAATTATTACTATTGCTGTTATTTCTTGTAATTTTAGCGTAAAAATCACACAGAAGCTGCAATGTGTCTAGTTCACAGTGCAGCTCTTGTTGCTGAATATCTACATATGCTAGAAGACCAACCTCAACTTCCAGTTGGGGCAGTAGGTCTGGAAATGGTATCTCCAAATGTTCTAGAGGAGAGTGCTGTATCTGATGATGTGCTCAGTCCAGAAGAGGAAGGTGTTTGTCTTGGAAACTACTTTACAGAAAGTGGTTTGGTGGGACTCTTAGAACAAGCTGCAAGTGCATTTCATTCAGTAAGTTTATTTTTTGTTTATTATGTGTTTCCTAGTAAAAAAAAACTCTTTTACAAAGATTTTCAGACTACAAGCTTGCTATTTTTTCACTTCTCTTCTCCACATTCCAAGTGCTTTGGACACACTGTATGATGTTTAAAGAATCTGGCAAAAAAAAGAAACCACATATTCATAAAATTAATTATTGATTTCTCAGTTCACATTAACTGAGTATGAGAACCTTTGGTCTAAACAACTTTGTTTTTTGTTTGTTTTTTTGTTGTTTTTTTCAAAGCTAAACAACTGTTCACTTTATTACAAGTTGAATAGTTTCTACATTAAATTCCAGCTCTATTATCTTTGAATTATTTTTTTTTAGTATTGGTTTTTTTATTATTAGATCACATGAGTCCCGCATACAATGTTAGTGTAGATGGCTGGTACATTTAATGTCTAAATGTTTAAAATATGAACTGGTGTACCTAAGTCATTAATATTTGTTAGAAGAACATTTCACTTTGTTTCTTTGATACGTTGTTTCTAATTTTAGAAAATTTTCGCTAATATACTAAAAAGTCAAAATTAATTTTATGACTAAATGAAACATCTCATAATTAAATGTATTTGCCATTATACTTATGTGTAGCAACGTTGCATTTTAATAATATATTATGACGGTTATGTAACCAACACTTAAAGATTAGCTTCATAATTTTTAATTAGATATAATGCAATACATAGTTATGGACCTATCGGGTACATAATCATCACATCATAGGTGACCTAGTGGTCTAGGGGTAAGGTGTCAGTCTTATGTGCTGGGGGTCTGGGGTTCAATCCTAGGTCCAGGCACAGATTTATCTGATTGTCAAACCCTTCCTTCACCTCTGACAAGACGTGTATTAATCACAACTTGTGAATGTGTGGAATGCCAGGCCTCCACCGTGGCTTGGATCCCACATTAAACTGTAGGTCCTCCATTTCATCTCACAATCACCCTACCATTACACATTAGCGTAAGTGCTTATAACCCGAACGGGTAGTAAGACGCGGTGCTAAATGTAGTAATAGTAACCATCACATCAACTGTTTCCAGCCTTTATAGTGAAAAACTTAATTTAATGGCTCCAATCTTTAAGAAACGATTACATACCCCTCATAATATATCTCGATAAGGAAAACCTCTTTTCGTTTTATGAGGCAATTGCATTATATTTGGAAGAAGGTACAAGAAAGGTGGATAGAAACATATAAAAGGGGACGTCCCCTTTTATATGTTTCTATCCACCTTTCCTGTACCTTCTTCCAAATATAATACTCCTCATAATATGTTTCTTCTTTTTAGCATTTTTTCTTACTACCTGTTCAGGCTATACGCATAATATGTTATTTAAATGCAGCTTTGCCACACATAAGGATAATGGCAGATACATTTTTCTATGAGCGGTTTCATTGAGTCATAATAATCAACTTAACCTTTTAATTTATCAGTGAAAATTTTCTAAAATTAGAATGACGAATAGCAAAAACAAAGTGAATTTTTCTTTACCAAATATCCATGGCCCATATGTATATAGAGATTTGGTTAAACTAATTAATTGCAACATAAATAAACATTAAAAATGTATTTAATTATTTTTCTAATAACTTGTTGCAACAGGAACATATATACTAGAATGAATAATTCAAAACCAACTGTTACACCAGTAAAGAACAGTCTACTTTTTTTAGCACCATGTCTTACTACTTGTTAAGGTTATATGCATATGTACTAATTATGCTAATTAACTAGGGATGAGGAAGGTTGCATTTAGTGGTATTATACCTGCATTTGTTTAGAGGCAGACTGAAAAACTATTTAGGAAAAAAAAAACACTCAATACACCCGACTCGGATTCAAACCCCGGTCTCCCTGTCATCGGCAGTTCAATCTATTACTAGAGTAACTCCTTAAACCATGCGGTCACCGAAGAATGTAATTGTCTACTTGGGTTTGTATAAATAAATTATAGTTGCTACACATTATATTTGACTTAAAGAAATTTTCCATAATTTTTTTTTATAGAATGTGAATCAGTTTAGATTAAATTGTAATGTATTTTCCCTTCAAGGCCGGTATGTATGAAGCATTGAATGAAGTGTACAAGATCTTAATTCCAGTCGCAGAATCAAGCAGGGATTACCAGAAGCTTGCACATATTCATATGTACGTATTTTTTTTTTAATTATGATGGTAAGTTAAAAGCATGCTACTATTAATGAATATAATGAGCATATTTTAAAAAATATAACATTACACCGTCCATCTTTTTATAGCATAAACATTAATGTAGGACATAACTGTCCAAGTGGCACTAATTTAGATGCACACTAATGTAGATACTCTTGTTAAATACTTTAAAGTACCGTGTTGTGGTTGGTCCTCCACTCCGTAACTGAGACAGCAAGATCAAACAGGTTTATTTGGGAGTATATTATAATGAAATTCAATATTTTATCAACACATTTGTGTTAAATACATGAAGTATAACTTAATTTTTAAAATAAACATAAAATAGTGTATTCACTTGTTTATAGAAGTAAAAATAATCTCATGTTAAATACTTACTATAATGATTTTAAATTAAATGAATTGTTATGTATTCTATTTCATTTATATTTTATTCTGTCTGTATTTGTCTTTAGTACTTTAATTTAAAACACAATAATAATGCATATATTAATGTAAAGTAAGTGATAGTGAAGGAAACCAACCTGAAAGGATAGTTAGGTTACTTTACATTACTGTACAGTGTTTCTACACTGTCTTATTATACATTTCCAAGCCATTAGGCAATAATTCATTTTATAATGCATATATTAAACCATAGAATATTAATGTAAATGATAATTATGTGAGCCGTAAAGGACACTATTATGGTTTAACTAAATTATATTAAAATTATATCAATAACTAGTACAAGGACATGTTTAATATTCATGAGTGGGTAATTAAGTATATAAATTAGCAAGGGTGTTCAGTTTATTCTAATGCATTATTACATAGTAAAATAGTTCTACTAAATGTTTGTCATTTTAATTGTAGTATTTGCTCTAAAGTATATCAATGCTACTAAAATAAGTAAGACTTGTACTCTACATGTGATAACTGATGTAAATGATTAAGTAAATTGATTTACAATAAGTAATTTTACTTAGGAGGGGAAAATTATCTTCCCCCCTCTCCTCGCCTCATGGTTGTTCAAAACCTTTCAAGGCCTTGGTGTGTATTGCTCATGTGTTGATCTATGTTAGTATGAGCTAATATTTGGAATCTTAACCTAATTAATATATTTACAGGAAACTACATGAGGCATTTGCTCGCATAGAACAGCTTCAAGGAAAACGTGTTTTTGGTACATATTTTCGTGTAGGTTTTTATGGTACAAAGTTTGGTGATCTTAATGGCGAAGAGTTTATATACAAAGAACCTACATTAACAAAGCTGCCTGAAATTTTCAGTCGTCTTGAGGTAAGAAACTTAATTTATTTGCTATTGTTTGATATATTACTAGAGCTAGGGGAAAAAAAGTAGAAACAAATAAAAGATCATTGCCGCTAACTTTCCCAAATCCAACTCCATGGCGAAAGCCGCCTGCTATCGAGCTATACTGACCTAGTGGCCGCCGCCGTTAGCGATAATAGTGCCAACATTTGCGGATTAAGGGTGTCATATTGTCAGCACAATGAACTTTACGGCCGTTAATCTCAGTTTTATATTATTATTAGCACCGCGTCTTACTACCCGTTCGGGTTATACAAACTAAGTTTTATAGACCGGAGCAGCAACTTATTTATTGAAGTAATTCATTTGTCCTCAGGAGGCTGAGTTTGACCCTGTTCTAGACCCACTGCTTCACAGAAAATTTCTGGAAGCACCAGGGATCGAACCTAGGACCTCTGGACCTGTAGTCAGGAACTCTTGACAGCAGAGGCAACTTTACCAAATGATCCGTGATATCTGTATGAAAATATAACTACTTTAGCTATTTTATGATACAACCTAATTGCCTGATATCAATAAACTCTATGACATCACACCTCTTCTCTTTTTTTTTCGGTTGGCCTTAACTTTCCTCCCAAGTAGATGAGTTCAAGTTGTTAACAAATATGTCATGATCAGGCACACCTTTTTCACTACTGATATATTTTATATGGTGAAAGTCAGCAAGTGTAATGTTTGCAACAATCTACTGACTTTTTCACATCTTGGTGATGTGCTGTAGGTAGTCGTATCATATTTGCCTGATTTTCACATTGACTTAACTGTTTTATCTGATAACTTTATTAATATTGACTAAATGTTGAGTTTGACTGACCAAATAAATATGTTTAACCTCCTTTATGTGTGATACATTTATTTTTCATATTTTAATTATTTTTTACCTGGACTGTTTTAATAATACTTGTTATTTTTATATATCTTTTGTGTTTTAAATTGCTTGACATGGTGCTAATAATCCTTGTGCTAATGGAATTTTAAACCTTACTCAATAAACATTATAGTTTAGAATGGAAACAAAATTACATTCCTAATTTGATTTGATTTTTTTTTTTCAGAACTTTTATGCAGAGAGATTTGGATCTGAGAATGTTGTGATAATTAAAGATTCAAATGTTGTGGACCTAAGTAATTTGGATTATGAAAAAGCATATATTCAAATAACTTATGTAGAGCCGTACTTTGAATCATATGAATCAAGACATCGAATCACCTATTTTGAAAGGAACTTTAATATCAGTAAGATCATTTTTAAATTAAAATGTTAATTTTAAAACAATATGTGGTTTTGTATTAAATGTGCAATGTCTTCAACAAGTGGTGGAGCAATTCTGTTTTATTATTTGAATTGGTGTCATACCCAATCCATCTATTTGATTACTTGGTCTTAATGCTACAGGTGGAGTTAAATTTTCTTATCCTTCACACAGTGTGAAAGCATGATATGATATGGAAGAAAGGAATGCTATACAATTAAGTACATATGAAAGGTAAAGTTTGGGGGATGAATTATTATAATTGCTGAATCAACCGTGAGTCATATTTGAATAAAGTGAAAAATGACACCATGACATGAGACTATAACCCAGCACGATTGGCTTAGCGCGCCAATGTCGTACTGAATGATTGAATTATTTGGCTCTAACTTATAAGTATGCACCCAGGATATACTGATTACACTCATTTTTGGCATGTGATTTTTTTTTACATATTAAATGTTGTCTTTAATTTTGTTTGATCACTTAAAACACTTTTGTGGAAAAAATAATAAAAAGTGTCTATAAATATCCTCTAATTATTTTTTTAATTGGACATTTTCAGAAAAGTTTTTTTATGCTACGCCTTTCACTCCTAATGGCCGTGCCCATGGAGAGTTGTATGAACAGTACAAACGAAAAACAATTCTTACAACTGCAAACCACTTCCCATATGTTAAAACGCGAATCCAAGTAGTTCATAGAAAGCAGGTAATCACATTTGTTCTATCAAATCTAGTTTCTAATAGTAGAATAGTGGATGTATTTTTTTACTCCTTAGAAATAAAATTTAAAAATGATGTAATGTAATGCTATCCATGATATTTCAACACACATAAGTAGGGTATACTCTAGCTTTACGGGCTTCAGAGAAAGTCTGTGCTCAGTTTTTATATATATATATCAATAGCCTCTCTCGTTTTCCAATTTCCAAATCCATCCAGTAGAGGTTATAAGATATTAAGATAATACAAAGTGTATTACTATCAAGGTCCAAACTGTTGGTGTTTCATGACATTACAAAGTTTAATTAATAAAAACCTGGAGAGATCAGCCAAAGTTATATGATAATTTGAAGATTGGACTAGATCTTAGTTCTTAACGTAAGAAATATGTTACTCTCTGATGTATTTCCTATTACTTTATGTTAACATGGTAAAGGAACCAACACAATATTAAAAAACCTTTCCAAACTTTCAAGCTAAGGGTTTGGTATTATGATAATATTATTACTAATAGGTAACACTTATAGTTAAATTCTATTTTCACATTGCTAGCATCCTATAAACTTTGAGTATACGCTATACGCTAAAATATGCTATATGCTATAAATGTAAATATTTGAATTATATTTTACTGTAACAAGTGTATAATATTATTCATTTGGGGTATTGTCATGTGATTTAAACACTATACATGCAAAAGCAGCATGTTTCAGAAAGTTAACTATTAAAAGTGCTTGTAAACCAGTTTTTTCAAGAATATGATATATCCAGGCATCTTTAATAAACAAGCCACTAAACGTGTATGTTGAGGAAGAAGATTTCTTAAAAAGTTTTTATTTCAGATTGTGCTTACTCCTATTGAAGTTGCCATTGAGGATATTGAAAAGAAAACCATGGAGCTAGCTCATGCCACCCAACAGGAACCACCTGATCCTAAAATTTTACAAATGGTGCTCCAAGGCTGTATAGGTAGAGCATAATATGTTTTATCAAAATAATATAGAAAATGTACATTTCTAGGAATTGTATTAGTTATTCACTATTCTATAAAAATATTTTTGATTCCATGCCAATTCTTTTTCTATGTTTATGCTCTTACTTACTTTCCTTTAAATTAATGGACAGATTTAAACCAAACCTCAATTTAATTTTTAGTTAATATTATATGTGTTTCCTCGAATTACTATTCCAGCCCCAAAGCTACCCAAACTTAATTTATAACCCACTAGTAATGGTCTTACAGGGATATTATGTTAAGTATTTAATAAGGCCGCTGAATGAAAATAATAAATATATTATAGGTTTCCATTATAAAATAACCTCAGCTCTTCGAAACTTATGTAGGCACATTCCTGATCACAATTGGCTGCCATACAGTAGGACCTAAACTGAAATGTCTGTTTATTTTGGTCACTGCGTCATTTGACTCAAATTTATAAAATATTTCTTTTATCACATACTTTTTTCAATTCCTTAATAAATTGTTTGATCTATATTTTTTAGGAACGACTGTGAATCAGGGTCCAATGGAAATCGCTGTGGTTTTTCTCTCTGATTTATCAGACCATCAGAAATCACCAACAAAATTCCAGAATAAACTAAGACTTTGTTTTAAAGATTTTTCAAAGAAGTAAGTTTTACTTGATAGATTTGAGTAATTAATTTCCTTTGTTATATATTTGTTGTTCAACTTTGTTAACATATTGAATAGTATTTTAACTCACGTTTTACAGTCAGTTATTTTATGTGTGGTTTGTCCTATAAAGTTTTAAATCTTCCTTGAATACCATACATGTTTATTGTCTTTACTCATATAAGTTTTGCAAATACGTTAATATGTTTTGATTAAAACTTTTATTTTGATAACTTTTTTCATGCAATGGAAAACTAATTAATGAATAGCTTGACCCTCAGTAAAATTCACACTAAAATCCTGATTTTTAAAGCAATTTAACCAGGTGGGAGGGGAGTTTATAGGATAATATACCAAATAAATTCATTTGTCGAATTTCTAAACCTATTCCCACTTCACTTTATTACGAAATAAAGAATCAAAACTAATTTGTTGGTTGGGAACACATAAAAATAAAATAATACACAAGATTTATTAGAATTATATTTGGTGTTAGCAAATTCATTTAAAAAACATTTTAGATATTTTAATTTTTTGTTGTCTAATTGATACACACTTTTCTAAACATGTACTATTTCATCCATGTCATATTATTATTGTTTCAGGTGTTTTGATGCCTTAAGGAAAAATAAAAATCTTATTGGACAAGATCAACGAGATTATCAAAGAGAGTTAGAACGAAATCATCAAAAATTCACAGGGCAATTATTGCCTTTAATCACAATCAATAACTTTGATAAGCTCCCCAAAACAGCAAAGTGAATTATTTCATTAATTGCTGTTGAAAATGTGTATATAGATATATATTATTTTAAAAAATATTGTACTAAACATAAGTTACCATTTTTTACTACACACATATACATATATATTACACTGAATAGGATTTTTTACTAACCTTAATTTGAAGATTTGTTATAAAAAAGAAAATTTTAGAAGAAAAAAAAAATGTCCCCGAGCGTTGTGCTGTATCAATAAATTAAAACCTGATTTTTTTTAATGTAATATTTATTCTTTGTTTGTTCAAACTATTTAAACATAACTAAATGATAATAGGTAATGCTTAACTTTTATATATATATATATAATTTTGAATCTCATTTAGTATAGAAAAGAGTAGAGATGCAAAGAACATTTTTAAGATATAGACGTATTTAAAATTATCATCTAGTCATAAGGTATTGCTATATTTTAAGATATTTAGAGGGTTAGCAAAAGAAGGAATCACATATTTATAGTTTAAATCAATTTGTGTGATTGAATTGTTGAGGTTCCATTCTTTTATATTCTCATATATACTAGTTTCAGTGAAAATCTGAAAAGTTCATGAAAAACTATCACTTTGACAGCAAAATTCACATTAAATGTACCCTTCACGCACCCTAAAAGGTAGCAATCATACCGTGACTGACTACACTATGGATGTATTTTATGAGTTACACATAGTGAAACCAATCAAAGTAAGCTTGCTATTTCTTCAGAGTCTACAATTTATATAACTAAACATGTTAAATCTCTTCTAATGAAACAACAGATGTATAAAATTAAAAATTTATGAACTAACGTTATTCTGTTTATAAAATGTAACCAACAATTAATATTTTTCTAATTGTTTTTGTTCAATATTTCAATTTTAATATTCATGGGAGAGGGTGCACTATCACCTCTTAAAACCTCCCGAATTCATCATTTGAAATTTGTTCCTACACTTAAATCATTTAAATGATTTGGTTGCATTAAAGTTTATGACAATTCATATTCATGGAAGAGGGTACACTATCACCTCTTAAAACCTCCCAAATTCATCTTTTGAAATTTTTCCTGCACTTTAATAGTTTGCAAGATTTGGTTGTATTAAATTTTATTACAAAAAATTAACAATAATGTGCAAATATAATTCACACTTAAGTCTTACATGAATAAAATATTGGTTAGCCTATTTGAATTTTTTTTTCTTAACATATGTAGAAAACTAACTTTCACGCATTTTTTATTTTCGGGTTTTAATTAATGCAATAAAATAAACCACGTGTGATAATTTCCAAAGCTATAGTGTTTTGTTTTTATTATACTATATAGTAATAATACATATTATTTAACCATACAGTGTTAAGTTTATGTTCAAAGTTTACCTGTTGCATTAAGTTCTTCATTGTGTTTTTAGATTAAAAAAATATATGTTTTAAAAAACTCAGTTGTATCTTCTAGTTTTAAACACTTTTTATGTAAGGGAACATTAATTTGATTTTAAATCAAAATGAGATATTGATTAAGAACGTACTTAAGGACAAAATAAAAAAATACATAAAACATACACAGACTTCTACTTTTCTTTTCTGAAGAATGATTAAACTAATGTGTGATTACATTGCCACACAGAGTAAGACGATGAAATATCTTGGTTAATTACAGAATTAATAAAATTAGTTCCCCAATTATGTGTTAATGTAAAAAAAATACCACAATCAGTTGTAACAAACAGGAATTTTAATAGTATACTGCAGGAATCAGAGCCAACGATGAGTGCAGAACGGAGTGAGCAAATGGGGAAGTTTTACAAAAAAACACTGCTTCTCAGAAGCCAACTGCCTCAACATATCTATTTTACAGCAGTGACCATTGAAAAAAGGATGATAATGTAACTTAATAATTTTAATATTATGTTAATGAATATTAATTCAAATGAGTCAGTAAAATGTAACTGCCTGATGCACCTTGAATCCTCTGGACGGTCTAGGCAGTAATGAGCAGTAAATTTAATAGACATGCTTCAGTGGCCGCATGGTCTAAGGCTTCACTTTCATGTTAGACCGAACTGCCAATGATAGAAAACATGGGCTCGAATACTAATCAGGTATACTGAGGGTAGGTTATCCTAAATGGTTTTCCACTCTCCCTCCATGCAAATGCGGGTACACTTCCTCTAAATTCGATCTACCTTATCTCCAGCCCATTTAGAGAAATTACTACATATGTATGTAACCTGAACAGGTAATACGACTCGGTGATAAAAATAACTGTAATAGTATGAAGTAGTAATAAATAGTGAATGCTATAATATTTTACAAGATCGATAATTTAAAAAGTAGCTTTTAATGTAAAACTCAGAATAAACAGAACAATAATTTTACCAGTTGTTCTCTAGGGGTGTGAAACATGGTATCTTACCTTACATGATGAAAACAAATTTAGGGTGTTCAAAAACAAGGTGCTAAGGAAGATATTTAGTCCATAAAGGAATGAAGACATTGGGGAATGGAGGAAGTTACATTATGATGAGTTACATTGTACTCATAACAAGACATTGTTAGATAATAAAGTCTTGTAGATAACGGTGGGCAGGACATGTAGAGCGATTGGAAGATTCAAGAACCTTGTTCAGGGTACTGACTGGTAAACCCAATGGGAAGATGGATAACATTAGAATGGTCCTGAAAGGGATAGAGTGTAATGAAGTGGACTAGGTAGAACTAGCTCAAGATACGGATAGGATGTAATGAGGTGGACTGGATAGAACTAGCTCATGATAGGGATAGTGTAATTAGGTGGACTGGATAGAACTAGCTCAAGATACGGATAGGGTGAAATGAGGTGGACTTGATAGAATTAGCTCATTATAGAGATAGGGTGTAATGAGGTGGACTGGGTAGAATTAGCTCATTATAGAGATAGGGTGAAATGAGGTGGACTGGGTAGAACTAGCTCAAGATAGGGATAGAGTGTAATTAGGTGGACTGGATAGAACTATCTCAAGATACGGATAGGGTGAAATGAGGTGGACTCGATAGAACTAGCTCATTTTAGAGATAGGGTGTAATGAGGGTGACTGGATAGAACTAGTTTAAGATCGGGATAGGGTGTAATGAGGTGGACTGTCCAGAACTAGCTCAAGATAAGGATAGGTGGCGTACTTTTTTAAGAGTGCCAATGAACTTTCAAGTTACTAATGCCATAGAGTAAGCTTTTAACTAGAATTAGACTTTATTGAATATATTGGCAATTGACAGGAATCATATTATTGTAATTACCTGTCCCTACCTTCTTGGTCCTTTTTCTATCAGGATGGCTTTCAGGAAGGAATAGATAGTGTAAGACAAAGGTGGAAGTGTTTTTTCATGTTGCTTATTAGAAAAGTGTAAGTTGACTACAATGTGACTACAGAGGATATAACGTTTCTAGCACTGACTAAAGATATTGAGCAGGAAAACCGTGTAAATTTTTTATCAATCAGTCCTTCGTGAAATGTATAAGTCCTACTATTGATGCCCGAAAGGGAGAGTAACTACTGTGTCCCGAAATGCCTTGGGCTCATGCACAGCCTGGAGACTGTCCATCTTCTGTGATGATCAGTCACTAATTGTGTCCAACAACATGTGTCTCTCTGCTCAAAGACTTGACTTGCTTGTTTTTTCATGTTAATCCAGTTAGCACAGAGTGGCTCTTTTAGACAAATATGACTTGCAACATTTTGCCTACTCACCGTTATGTAACATACATCATGGTGGCTACTTAAGAATGCATGAGTCAGTGCTCTGGCAATATCGTCTACATGGCATCAATGTTTATTCCTACTCAACAAAACTTGAACAACATAATAAAATAAACAATTACATGATGGAACTTTACAATATTAGTATTGCTTTTGTCTGGACTATCTACAAATTACTACACTAATGATTTAGGGCAGTGGTATCAAGGGCGTCGTTAGTGGGGATGATGGGGGGGGACGGGGACACACATCCTCCCCCCCCCCCCCCCCCCCCCCCCCCCCCCACCCCCNCCCCCAATAATTCAAAATAAATAAACACCTGAAACTTGAACAAGTACTACTGACTGGAGAAAACTGTTCTGATATCAGTGACTTCCCAGAAATAGACACATCATGATTGCAAGTGGAACTTAAGATATTTTTAACAATATATAGTGTTTCTTGTGTGGAAGATGCTGTGAAGTATTTCAAACAAATGACACCAGAATTTAAAAAAAAAAATTCAAATGTGGAGCATCTTGTTTGGCTGCTGCTGGTTTTACCCAGCTCATCTTGTGAATCGGAGAGAATTGAAGTAAGAAAACTTGATAGATAGCCTGCTACATTTGTATCATGGCTCTGAATTCAAAAAAAGGACTTTTGAACCATTTCCATCCTAATGACAATGTTTATTTTGTCTTGTGGGTTTTGACTTAATTTATTTCTTGCAATTAGATGACTGCAAAATTTAAAACTAATTTTTTATTTTATTGCTATATTATAGTGTATACAAGAGTAAAATGAATTTAATTGAATTAATTTAGCATATAACAGAGATTGTGTCCAGGTATGTTGGTGCAGCACCTTAGCTCCTAATGGTAGTGACACGGGCACCAGTATACTGGCCTGCAAATCAGTCTCTATAGTAGGGATAATGGATGGTAGGAACAGTGCAAACGTGTTCAGGTTAAGACTGAGCAACGGCTGTACTTGTGGTAAACTGGCTAAAATGTGTCAATACCAATTAGTACAACATCCTTACCGTAAGCATTGGATACTGTCATGAGTGCGGGTACAATCACGGCTAGTAACTTGATCTACTCTATTTAAAATTACGACACTAAACTGGGAAAGAATAATAGCCTCAGATGACCAAAGCTATGAGGGGCAGCTGAGATTAAAACTGAGGATCCCATCGTTGACAAACTGGCGAGAATATGGACTATTGGAACATGAAATGTGAGAGGAGTCTGTGGTAAAGAACTGTTAGTGAAAGTGATTGGAAAGAAAATTTATATTATGTGTGTATGTGAAACCAAGCCGAAAGGGGAAAATGTTTTGATAACAAATGACGGTAACCTGGCACTGTGGTTAAGTGTGTATGAATGGGTAAGGGAAAGTCCGGGAGTAAGTTCAATCCTAAACCCAGCAGCTAAGCTCTTTGTGAGATGCTATGATTTGGTGTCATCTAGACTACTATGGGTACATATGAAAATAGGTATTCGTAGAATTATGTTTCTTGCTGGTTATGCTCCGGTGGAGGGTGAAGATAAGAATGTGAAGGTGAAATTTTGGAATGAGCTCAATGAAGTCTTGAATGCATGTGAACTGGGGGAAATACCTAATTGTTTTGTTAGGAGATATAAATGGATGAGTGGGTACCCCAAGAGAGAATTCAGAAAGAGTGTTAGAAAGATATTGTGATGACAGGGTTAACGAGAATAGTACTGTAATGAATTAGTGGATCTGTGTTTATAAAAAGGTTTATTTGTGTCGAACACACGGTTTGAGCACAAAGATTTCACTTGTATACATGGCAAAAGGGCGATACAAGACAAATAATACAAAAGGTAAGATAACACATTCTAATGCAAAGTAAGAAAAATATCACTATCAAAAACTGTATTCTCCAAACAAAAACAAAAACTTTAATTGATTAAAATACAGACGTGTTGTTGATTTGACTGCAAAACAAAACTAAAGAAACGCCCAGCAACATGATCAAATATTGACTATTCATTAAAGAGAGAAGCTCTTAAACAAACAATACCAAGCAAGATATTTACAGGGAGAAGTCCCAATACAACAATACACAAACCCACTTTAATAATCACAAAGTTATGCCGGGATCACGATCAACTTAACGTTAACTTAAAGTTAACTTAACATAAAATACCTCCTTGTGTGTTTAAATGGAGGCGATCACGATGCAGTTAACTTAACGTTGACTTGCAGTTAACTTAACGTAAGAGATGTCCTGGGAGGTCTTTTACTTTAAGGCTGCTTTTATGCACGCGTTTTGTGTCGCGCGACACATGACGGCAAGAGCTGTCGCGTTTTGTAGGTTCATTTTATGCACGCGGCATTTGCCGCCCGTCGATAAAAATAGTAGTGGGAGAGGATAGATCGTATCAGTGATGCCAATACCTTTGTGTTGGGGACTGGGGAGTGTAAGATGTATCCGCGCGTCATCTATTTGGCGTATTGTCACCTTATGTTGAAAAAAGGGAAAGAAAATTGGATGTTCATCCCATCAACTTTGCAAGATTTAAAGATGAGGCATTTCGTAACCTCTGAAAAAATTAAAAGACGACAGAAATAAATTTAAAAAAACTATTTTTGAATGGTAAAACACATAACACACTTCTTTCTATCCAGTGACTTTTCTTTATAATTCTGGTTTTGTACTTCTCCGATAGTTAATTTCAAATTACTTTATTTTTCTTGATTTCATCTTTAAAACGTTCAGTATACAAAATCATTATTGTTTTTAATAAAAATGATAAAAATATCAATTATTTAAATGACACAATAATCCTATTTGTAAACCTCCAGGCAACTGGACAAATATTATTTACTAGCCAGGGGTTGGCAGCTCTGATGTCTAGATAACGGAGAGCAGAAAAGCGGCGCGTTTGTAATTTGCATAAATGGACCCATAAGATGTCATGTACTTATATTATTTCGGCCATATTTTGACGCTGGCGTTTTGTAAAACACGACGGCAAGTTTTTTGGACGGCAGAGCATAAAAGGACTCATTTGTTCCCAGTGAATTAGAAAACGCGACGGCTTATGCCGCCGTGTGTCGCGCGGCACAAAACGCCTGCATAAAAGGACACTAAAGGTGGGGACACATTGGCGTCACGTCACGTGAGGTCACATGAGCTCACGTAAGCAATCAATGTGTGAGTAGATTTATTTCTGTTGATAAGAGGGGTGCGCATTAGGGATGGGAAAAACTGCTCCTTTAGTGGAGCAGGAGCAATCTGCTACTGCTCCACCACTGGACCTGTTCCTTTTACCTGCTCCTTTTTGTCACAGCTCCTATATACAAAACTACTCCCAGCCTAATTTTTTTTAAGTATCGTGTCTACTGCCCGTTCGGTTTATAGCCATATGCACTAATTGCGTTAATTTGTTAGGGACGTAGATGGCTGATTTTAGAGGAAGTGCACCCACATTTGTGTGAAATGAGAGTGGAATATACGTAATTTACGTAAAACCACCCTCATTGCAACCAACCGGGATCGAACCCCAATCTC